>CAKXYN010000485.1:0-105210 GCA_935064755.1 Tragelaphus eurycerus
TTGCTAAGATAGTCAATCTTAAAAGTTGCCATCACAAGGAAAAAAATGCTGTAACTATGTATCGTTTAGAGATAGTAACTAGACTTATTGTCGTGATCATTTTGCAGTGTATACAAGTATTGAATCACTGTGTTGTACATCTGAAATGAACATGTTTTATGACAATTATACCTAAAAAAATATTACTGAAACTGTGAGATATGAAATTACAAAGAACCAAATTGAAATGTTGAAATATGATTTTTTTTTTTTTTTAAAAAAGCTTACTTAGAAACTTTGGTGAAAAAGCCCAGGATTCCTGGTACAGGTGGTCAAATCCGTTTCATGTGTATTTGTCAGTGTCAATTAGTTTTGATTGTGGAGAATACTGCCTGGGGTTAACTAAGAGAAGAAAGTTACCAGAAGGTGAAATTCATATACTGTTTGTACATTAACAGAACTCTACAGAGAAATCTGCTTTCTTGAGTTTTATTGCTTTCACATGTTTGCCTTTAGGTGAAAAGGTGAAACTGAGAAATCTGAAGAGTATTAATTCCTTCCAAGACATCATTTTTGACACTGTACAAAGTATCACTTGTGAAGTTCTCCAAAATGTTAATGATGAATACTTAAGCCATCAAAAACTTGTTAATGAAGTCAGATTTCTTATCCACTATCAGGGATTCCTTCCCTGGTCACAAATGCAATTTAGTATCACAGCTCTGTTGGAAGACATCAGAAATTCGACATTACATCTAGCCTTCTCCTCACTTGTTTAAAATATGGAAAGAACAACTAAGACTCAACTCATGACTGAGAAATATACAATGGATTCTGGATGTTCAGGCAGCTACACAAATCATAAAACATCGCTTCGGTCTCCAGCTGCTCTATGGATGCAGAGACACATTCTGTGCATATTTCCCACAGGAGAGCAAGCACCTTGAAGCCATCAGAGAACCATGGGAGTCCATAAATGAGCAACATGCCTTGTAATTAATGAGTGTGCAGTCCAAGTAGTCACTCAGTTTTGAGAAACAGCTTCAAAGGGATAGCCACAAATGGGATTTTACTGGTTAAATCATCAAATTCTATATCTGGTTAGGAAAGTGAAAACAGTTTAAAAGAGGGAAATCACGAGTGGATAGAATGGCTAATAATTACTTGCTGATTTGTAGATGCTGGAGGAAATTTATTTATTACACCAAGAATCCAGTTCCACATTCTATGTTGCTAGTTTTTGTTTTTTTTTTTTTTTTTTTTACACACATATGGCAGCTATTTAAAATTATGGATAAAAAGAAAATTATTTAAGATGAATTGATTAAGCTGAAACAATATTATTAAAGGGAAGAGAGAATCTAACCACAGGCAAGCACAATATTGATGATAACAGTGGGGCACACTATCTTATAAAATCTTTCTAAAAACCAAAAAAAGAAGCTTTAACTTTTTATTTCTTTAACTTCATAGTTCTCGAAGGACACTGCAAGTAAATGTTAGTAAATAATTCAGATTACTTTCCCAGCATCATCTCCTACCTGCCTTTGCCCTAATTCCAGGGCCAATCACTAAATTTCCCACCACTAATTTGACCACTCTTTTAATATTGAGTTGTGAGTACTCTGGATAAGAAATACAAACTATTAGGTGAAACTATATGAAACTATGATTTTAGAGGTTAAAAATGTCCAAATATCTGTATATCATATGTTATAATTTAAAGATCACGGAGAGAAGGCTAAGTGCTCAGTAAATCCATTTCTGTGTCTTCTGGGCACAAAGCTACACTATACTTCCGCCTGCTGGTTAGGGTGGGCCACATGACTGGTTTTGGCCAACAGAATGGGGGTAGACTGTCCCCAAGCCTGTGCACAAAGCCTCCTGTGGGATCCTCAACTCCATTTCCATCAGCCCAATATAGAGGACACTGGGGCCCTGGCCAAAGATGGCACCTCAAAATGGATGGAACCTGGTCCCATGAGAAAGCACTTGAAGGCAGGCAAAGAAATGAACTTCTACTCTGTTCAGCCACTGTGATTTGGAGATGGTTTGACACACAAAGTTAGCCCACCTTGATGAAGAGAATAATATTCGAAGACCATTTCTTTTCCTAAAGTCTAGTACACATGATATTTTCCTCCTGTGTGAATCCACTGAAACAAGAATCAAAAACTTAGAAAGATATCAGTATGATTTGCATTTAGTTTCATATTTAGCAAAGCATTTTTTATTTAATGTAGAAAATTGGAGCAGTGCATGCTGGGAGATCAAGAATGCATGGTTAAGGCATAGTCCTGAATTTAAGAGACATCTGAGTATCATGAGCTCGGATGCATTTGGCTGCATTAACCCAACTCCGTGGAACCTGATAAACCTGGGGTGATCAATAAAAAAGGAGTTCCTGAAAGAGAAAGAGAAAGCTAGAAAGAGAATTATTGGTCTTGGACTGAAAGGATCCCACCAACATTCGCTGCCACCCTGGGAGGTCTGACAAGGCTGGGCAACTGCTTGCACATGTGTGCATGTGCACTCTGCTGATCTCTCTTCTAAACAGCACTGGACATATAGAAAGCTCAAGGCACCCAGTCCTGAGGCAGGGAAGTGGCATTGTAGGTGAACAGTCTGTGTGGGAGGGAGGCCCTGAGCTGTGGCTGTCTGAGCTACATGCTGAATTTCCCAGATCTCCTTTCGCGCATTATAAAGCTTGCTGTCTACATTGATCAGATTAATCACAAGTCGCCATCTCCACAGCTGAAATTAAATGTTTTTTTAAACATTCCAGGGATTCTATAAGTTGTATAGTATTTCTTCATTGGATTCCTTATTTTCTGCACAAATACACTTTGCCAGAATTGTTAGTATGCCTGTTTATGGTCAGGTTCCAGGAAACTTTGTGATATTCTCCAAGACAAATTGAGAGAGTTAAAACTTTTTGCTGATGTTTTTACATTTAAATATTACTAAATAAAAAAAAAAAAAATAAAGTGTTTTCTAAAAATGGAAAAGGTCAGCCAGAAGAGATTTGTTTTTTCTTTCTCCTATTTTTATCATAACTTCCAGCATGACAAGTCCATAGTACCCTACTAGTTAAAACAAATTCTGGGCTCCCGTCCATTTTTGACTTACAGAGTCCAAGCCTAGCAGGCCCAGGGATGCCCCCAAAACATCTCACTTTCCTGGACGTGTAGGCATCTGAGAACCCAATCCAAAGTGCTCAAGCTATCAAGTGTATCCCAGTGTGTGTTGATGCATCTTCAAATTTCCCATGCCATGAGTATACAAAACTTGGAACTCTTCACTGCTTTTTCTATTCCTCTCACTTATTCTTAATCCAATGGAGAGTTGCTGGAAGGTTTTAAGGAGAGGGCTGACCAGACCTAATTTATTCTCAAGGAGAAAACTCTAAGACATGGACTAGAGGGGACAAAAAGAAGAAGCTAGGGGAAGCTCTTGCGGGGGTGGGTGGTTCTGGTGAGAGGATGGTTATAGGGCTGGATGGTAGCAGGCAGGAGGAGAGAAGGAAACGGACTTGGCACGTGGTCTGGACCAGGACTTAGCGCCTGACTGCACATAAGTGGGGAGGAAGAGCGAGTGGTCAGGAACAATACCCAGGTTTTCAACACTAATCAGTCTGGACACTCCTGGAGCAGGGAATGGATGAGAAGTAGGGAATGAGTTTTGGAGAGCTGACCAAGAGTTCGGTTTGGGATGTCCTAAGCTCAGTGAGACATCCGGATGGATAGGGCAAGAACTGACAAGGGATTAACCTCCAAAATATATAAACAGCTCATGCAGCTCAATATCAAGACTACAAACATCCCAATCAAAAAATGGGTGGACGATCTAAGTAGATACTTCTTCAAAGAAGACACTCAGATGGCTAAAAAGCACATGGAAAAATGGTCAGTATCACTAATTATGAGAGAAATGCAAATCAAAACTGCAGTGAGGTATCACCTCACACCAGTCAGAGTGGCCATCATCAAAAAGTCTACAAACAGTAAGAGAGGGTATGGAGAAGAGCGAACCCTACTACACTGTTAGTGGGAAGATAAACTGGTACAGCCACTATGGAAAACAGTATGGAGGTTCCTTAAAAAACTAAAATTAGAGCTACCATATGATCCAGCAATCCCACTCCTGGGCATGTATCTGGAGAAAATTATAATTCAGAATAATACATGCACCCTTGTGTTAAGTGGAGCACTATTTACAATAGTCAAGACATGGAAACAACTCAAATGTCCGTCAATAGAGGAATGGATTGGAGAAGGAAATGGCAACCCACTCCAGTGTTCTTGCCAGGAGAATCCCAGGGACGGGAAGCCTGGTGGGCTGCCGTCTGTAGAGAACCGCACAGAGTCGGACACGACTGAAGCGACTTAGCACTAGCAGTAGCAGCAGAGGAATGGATAAAGCAGAAGTGGTACATATACACAATGGAATATTATTCAGCTATAAAAAAGAATGAAATAATGCATCTGCCGCAACATGGATGGATCTGCAGATTGTTATACTGAGTAAAGTGTCAGAAAGACAAACACCATATGGCATCACTTATATGTGGTCTAAAAAAAGGGGGGTACAAATAAACTTATCTACAAAATAGCAATAGAGTCACAGATGTAGAAAATAAGCTTGTGGCTACCAAGGGTAAAGAGGGGATAAGGGATAAGGTCTCTGCCCTTCCCCTGAGCAATTCCCATAAGACCCTCAGGTTATAGGTGCCCCTCCCACCCCCATACCCGGGGAGAGGAGCATTCCTTTCTCTGCAGATGGAGTGATGCTGGAGGGAATCTGAAGGAACTGTCCTTGCTGGGTTACCCCCAGTTGAAACCTCCTACGACTTTCCACCCTTCATCAGACCCAGTATAGAAACAGTCAGGGGTAATCGTTCCATTGAGTCTTCATTTTCCTAGTGAAGCTTCCCAGATTGGATAAATTTATATTACAGAAATGTGTGTGCTTTCTTCCTTTTATTCCTTAAATTTTTATTGGAGTATAGTCAATTTACAATGTTGTGTTAGTTCCAGGTGTATAGCAAGTGGATCGACTATACATACACATATATCTACTCTTTTGGAGATTCTTTTCCCATATAGGTCATTACAGACAACTGAGTAGAGTTCCCTGTGGTACACAGTAGGTCTTTGTTGGTTGTATTTCATACTGTGGTGTGCGTATGTCCATTCCAATGTCCCAATTTATCCCCATCCCCTAACCACCTGGTAACCATAAGTTTGTTTCTCCATCTGTAACTCAGTTTCTGTTTTGTAGATAAGTTAATTTGTATCTTTTAAAAAAATATTCTACATAAAAGCACTATCATATATTTGTCTTTCCCTGTCTGACTAACTTCACTTGGTCTGACAATCTCCAGGTCCATCCATGTTGCACACAAATGGCATTGTTGCATTCTTTTTATGACTAATACTCCTTTGTTATTAGCTATGAAATGAGTTCAGTACATATTCTTTGCTATGGCAAACTTACGCTATTTTTAAAGAGATGTCTCATTTCTTATGCACTGTAGAATTATCCACAAGAATAGAAAAAAGGTTTGGCAGCCAAGTCCCTTGACAAATCACATCAAGGTGAAGAAGAACAAAACAGCTTCTACAGACACATTAGCAGTCTCAAGCAACAGTTACTGTTTTTAACAGCAGAGGGACAATATAATGAGATTTGACCATCAGAATTTTCCCCAGGTCTTTCCAAATTCATAACAGGTTCAGCTGTATCTACTTGGCACACCTCCAAGGGGAATAGGATTAAGATAGCCTTGTGTATCAGATACATTACAACTCTCTACGGACACAGTACCATCGTTCCAGGAAAGCCCAGTATTTTCCAGTAGTTTTAAACTCAAAATCCAGCCCCAATAATGAGGAAGAGATGTTGTTATACAGTTGTGCAAACCCATAGAATATATCACACCAAGAGTGAATGCTAATGTAATCTATGTACTTTGGGTGATTATGATGTGTCAATATAGGTTCATCAATTGTAGCAGATGTTTCACTCTGGTGGGGGTGTTGATAATGGGGAGGACACGTATGTGTGAAGCCAGGGAGTGTATGGAGCCCTCTATACCTTCATCTGCGAACCTACAACTGCTGTTTAAAAAAACTGTCTTAAAAAAATTCAGCCCCACATGGAAGAGGGGATAGACTAAGTGAGCAATGATTTGGCCGACTGTGAATTAGAAACTCAAAGAGAAGGCAAATCAGTTTGCAGCTTACTTTCCAGTCCTCATCTTATTGGTCAAGTAAGCTCATAACAATGATTATGGTAGCACCAGGGTGCTGGAAATTCACACTATACCACATTAACTGGCATCAGAGACACCTCTCCAGTGCCTACCCCTCCCCTGCATATCCCAAATTACCCTGCATTCACTGTGTGCATTTTACAAATTAAGGGTGATGATCAAGAGGCAAAAAGGCAGGCAGCTGGAAGGGCTGGAGTGAGCCACAGCAATGTCACTGAGCCCCAGAGGAAGCCTTTGTGATGCTCCTGATGGAGTGAGGCAGTGTGAATGTTTAACAGTTCCATTGAGGTATAATTTCAGAAATACCATCAGCTTCTCCATTTGGAATGTACCATGTACTGACCTTTAGGAGCCCACCTGAGTTGAGCTACCATCCCCACAGTCCTGTTTAGGGACACTTGTGTCACCCCGAAGAGACCCCTGATACCCATTTCCGGTCACCCCACCCTTAGCCCTGTCTCTGTAGATTTGCCTTTCTGGATATTTCACACAAACTGAATCATATAATACGTGCTCTTTGTATCTGGCTTCTTTCAGTGAGCATGCTGATTTTAAGGTTCATCCATGGCAAAGTAACATTTTGCTACAAGGAGTTTTATGTCCAATCCTCAGGGTTCTTAACAAAATTCATAAACCACAGACCATGCCTCTCATGAGAAGCAGAGTTTGGGTTATTCTCCTTTCCTTTTGTTTTCTATTCCATCAGATCAGATCAGATCAGTCGCTCAGTCGTGTCCGACTCTCTGCGACCCCATGAACCGCAGCACGCCAGGCCTCCCTGTCCATCACCAGCTCCCGGAGGTCACTCAGACTCGCATCCATCAAGTCAGTGATGCCATCCAGCCATCTCATCCTCTGTCGTCCCCTTCTCCTCCTGCCCTCAATTCCTCCCAGCATCAGAGTCTTCTCCAATGAGTCAACTCTTCGCATGAGGTGGCCAAAATACTGGAGTTTCAGCTTTAGCATCATTCCTTCTAAACCGTGAACTTCCTGATGTTCAAGCTGGTTTTAGAAAAGGCAGAGGAACCAGAGATCAAATTGCCAACATCCGCTGGATCATGGAAAAAGCAAGAGAGTTCCAGAAAAACATCTATTTCTGCTTTATTGACTATGCCAAAGCCTTTGACTGTGTGGATCACAATAAACTGTGGAAAATTCTGAAAGAGATGGGAATACCACACCACCTGATCTGCCTCTTGAGAAATCTGTATGCAGGTCAGGAAGCAACAGTTAGAACTGGGCATGGAACAACAGACTGGTTCCAAATAGGAAAAGGAGTACGTCAAGGCTGCATATTGTCACCATGTTTATTTAACTTATTCTATTCCATAACATTCCTTAATAGCTCAGAAACTGTGGGGACATCATCACAACCTAAAGTTCAAGGGTCTTATTACAGATTTGGTGCCATCACATACCAGGGCCAAAGAGGGTGTGTCAGAGTGAGTGATGTAGTGATCTATGTCCTCCTGATACAGAAGTGCCTTCATCCCAGAAGATACCTTGGTAAGAATGGATTTTCAGTGATCATCTCCTAGATACCACTATCGTCTGATTCCATTTTAGTTAAGTGATTGAATTCTTTCTTCAGGATAAATAGTATAAATCCTACTGGATTTTACAATCATTTACATGGACAAAATAATGCTTTCCCTTGACACTCACATACAGTCTTTTCCCCTATGGATTGTTTCACATTTTTGAAGTTGTAGCCATGCCATCCCCCTTCCCTAACCCCGACCCACCCACACACCCACATTGCATTCTTCTCTTGTCATCTTGGTTAAGCTGGGAGTTAAGAGTCTCAGTGACTTACTTATGGTAGGCTAACAGATTACATGTATGTACATTGTATCTTATTTTTAAAGAACGTTCCTTCTAAAACCAAAATCTGTCTTATGCATCTATGCATTTTATACACCAACCAAGTGGCAGATCTATATAATTCCTACTGTATCTGGATCCAGCTTTTTGTATCCTCTTCCTACTTTGATACATAGAATACCAAGGAAGAGAGCATCACCCTTCCTTCATGGGGACCCTTGACTCTCAGAGAGGGTGGCTATGAAAGAACCTGTAATAGTCAGCTGAGGTCTAAGGAATCCCAAGAAAAACAATTTGTTACCCTTGTGTTGTCCTGTAGGTAGGCCAACAGCCAGCCAGTCTATATAAATAGCAACCAGGAAGACAATTAATCAATCTGTTTTGGATTGATTTATTGTCTGGAATTTACCATCTGGAATGTTTCTATGTCTGTCACATTGGCCTGAGTTAGCCTTAGAAGATGGGAGATGTGGCCATCTTGGAACGATGACATGAGGTGTGATTTAGATGCCACTGTGGGTAATTGTCTATGCAAGCAAATTCAGGAGCTGGCAAGAGGCACAGAGAGGTGGCATACCTTGCCCAAGGCCACACAACTGGTTGGGATTCAAACCCATGACAGGGAAGAGCCACAGGCCATTCATTCAAAGATTGTCCTGTCTCTCTGCATCACTAAAGGGGTGACACAGAGGCCAGAAGGGCAGAAGCCACCAAGATGGACCAGCAGAAGATCAAGGCTCAGAGTGGCAATTCCAAGGAGAACTCAGGTTGTTGGGAGGGGCCGGAAGAGAGTGAAGAAGGGCTCCTAGCTAAAGCAAGAAGAAAATGCTACAATGGACCCTCCAGAAATTGACTGATTTCTCTTGAGGGAAATTTCAAAAGCCAGGGCAAATGAGGGAGAGGAGAAAGGGCTGGCCAAGCTGTGGTCCAGGCCAGCACTTGGGTGACTCCTAGGAACAGGGATGTTGACTGGGCCAGAGCTTCCCAATCTGTAACATGCACCAGAATAACTGGGGAATCTCTAGTGCAGATTCCAGTCCAGTGGGGCCCAAGACTCTGCACTTGTAACACACTCCAAGGTGGTGCTGGTCCATGCACTGCACTGAGTAGCAAAGGACTAGGCTGATAGAAACTTGTTGTTCAGTCACTTAGTCATGTCCAACTCTATGACCCTATGGACTGTAGCACACCAGGCTTCCCTCTCCTCCCCTATCTCCCAGAATTTGCTCAAACTCAGGTCCAGCGAGTGATGCCATCCAATCATCTCATCCTCTGTCAGCCCCTTCTCCTCCTGCCCTCAATCTTTCCCATTATCAGGGTCTTTTTCAATGAGTCAACTGTCTGCATCTGGTGGCCAAAATATTGGAGTTTTGGCTTCAACATCAGTCCTTCCAATGAACTCCCAGGACTGAACTCATTTACGATGGACTGGTTGGACCTCCTTGCAGTCCAAGGGAATCTCAACAGTATTCTCCAACACCAGAGATCAAAAGCTCAATTCTTCGGTGCTCAGCTTTCTTCACAGTCCAACTGTCACATCCATACTTGACCATTGGAAAAACCATAGCTTTAACTGTACAGACCTTTGTCAGCCAAGTGACTGCATAGGTTTAAAATTGTAGCTTAGGGCTTCCAAGGCAGCCCACCTAGGAGCAGTCCCTCCAGGATGCAAAAGGGTCTAGTCTTCAACAGAATGAGATTCTTGAGTGGGAGTTTCTAAAATCAACCTCCCAGCAAAAACACCAAGGGGCCTCAAAGCTCTATGTCTGAGACGGTTTCACAATCAAGACCCTGAACCAGCTGAAAAGGCTCCTTCTGGAGGTTTCCAGGTTTCAGAGAGGAAGATGTTCAGAAGCACGTGTGGAGATACATGTTTGTGGGAGAAAGGGGGATCCTGCGTCTGGACTTTGTGGCCGTTCCATACATTTGTGTCCATGCGGGCACAGTATTTATTGAACTAACCTTATTTATTATCTGTTGAACTCTGAGCTGAGCGCTGTTTGTCACCACTGTAAATACAGTCTGTAAGGATACATCACATATTTAGCAGTGGCCGTCTACAGAGCATGGAATTTGGAGCAAAATATTTCATGTGACTTTCTACTTTAGGCAGTTCTGTGTGGCCTGAGTCATTAAATAAACTGACTTTACGGCCTGAGGATCAGGATATACCATCTGAATTACTCCAGATACACCAAGTATTTCTTTCTTCTGTGCCTTTGGGCAGATGCCTCTGTCCAGAATGCCCTTGTCCACTTGGCAAACTCCTACTTTGCTGTCAGGGCTTCCTTTGTGGCTCAGACGGTAAAGAATCTGCATGCAAAGTGAGAGACGTGGGTTTGGTGCCTGGGTCAGGAAGATCCCTGAAAAAGGCAAAGGCAATCCACTCCAGTATTCTTGCCTGAAGAATCCCATGGACAGAGGAGCCTGGTGGGCTGCAGTTCCATGGCGTCACAGAGAGTCAGACACGACTGAAGCAACTAAGCAGCAGCACCCCGCTCCCATGCCACTGCCTCCAGGAAGCACCCTTGGTGAAAGCCCAGGCTGAATCCAGGCTCTTTGATGTGTTCTCACAGTATTTCACCTGCTCTTTCTTAGGAGTCCTTACCACAGTCTATTACAATATCGGGTTATTTTCCTGCTATTTTCTTTTGCACTGAACAGTGAGCACCTTGAAGGGCAGGGCTTGGTTTCCTTTCTGTCTGTACCAGCTCTGACTTGGGGCCACCGCACCTGTAACCACTATCCCTGTTCTTCAATCATTGTGTTTCTAGATACCTCGCTGTTTTCATCCATTTGAGTCAGAGTTTTCATTTATACCATCAGATGTGGGGCTTTACTGGCTACTGTGATCCAGATTAGCACTGTAAAATGTGGTCAGGTGCATTCACCACAGCTTGTGTTTTGGGCCAAGTTCCTTAACTGGGCTAAGACCACCAGAGTTCCCGCTTGTGAGGCATTAAAGTGACTTAGTGAGCAAGCCCAACTGAGGGTCCTGTCTTGATTTTCATCCATCACACAGCCTGGCTCAAATGCAATTAGAAGTAATAGTTGTCAAGCTCGCAATTTGTTCAGGCTCTTGCCCTTGTCACTGACCTACATTTCTCATCTGGAAGTGATTTAAATTCCCCTGATATTTGTTTGGAGGAGGTAGCCAGTGGTGTCAAGGCTGATGGCTCTAGCCCTGTGCTGCAGAACTCTGTCTAAGCAGATCCATCCTGAGGGACTCGTTCTCGGCCTTTTGAATTAAGCCTTGGGGTCGAGTGCTAGCAGACAGACCTGTCCTCTGGCATTGTGTGCAAGAAGCGGGCTGGGGAGGAAGAAACCAAGTTTATTTGCAAAGGAGGAAGCACTAGCAAAGAATGACAGAGATAGACAAGCTGGAGCGCAGACACGGTCATTGTGAGTGACACAAATCCTCAGGGAGTATAGCCTTAGAGACGGAAAGTAGCTAAGAATTACAGACTGAACAGGCCGAGCATTTTGCACGTGAGTGAGCCAAATCATACTAAATTATCCTCAGCAAACTATCTAATCCAGTAGCCACTACCCACATGTGGCAAATTAAATTTCGGTGATCAGATCAGATCAGATCAGTCGCTCAGTCGTGTCCGACTCTTTGCGACCCCATGAACTGCAGCACGCCAGGCCTCCCTGTCCATCACCAGCTCTCGGAGGTCACTCAGACTCACATTCATCGAGTCAGTGATGCCATCCAGCCATCTCATCCTCTGTCGTCCCCTTCTCCTCCTGCCCTCAATCCCTCCCAGCATCAGAGTCTTCTCCAATGAGTCAACACTTCGCATGAGTTGGCCAAAACACTGGAGTTTCAGCTTGAGCATCATTCCCTCCAAAGAAATCCCAGGCCTGATCTCCTTCAGAATGGACCGGTTGGATCTCCTTGCAGTCCAAGGGACTCTCAAGAGTCTTCCCCAACACCACAGTTCAAAAGCATCTATTCTTCGGCGCTCAGCCTCTCTTCACGGTCCAGCTCTCACATCCATATATGACCACAGGAAAGACCAAGGACTTGACTAGGTGAACCCTGGTGGCAAAGTAATGTCTCTGCTTTTGAATATGCTATCTAGGTTGGTCATAACCTTCCTTCCAAGGAGTAAGCGTCTTTTAATTTCATGACTGCAGTCACCATCTGCAGTGATTTTGGAGCCCAGAAAATAAAGTCTGACACTGTTTCCACTGTTTCTCCATCTATTTCCCATGTAGTGATGGGACCAGATGCCATGATCTTCGTTTTCTGAATGTTGAGCTTTAAGCCAACCTTTTCACTCTCCACTTTCACTTTCATCACGAGGCTTTTTCGTTCCTCTTCACTTTCTGCCATAAGGGTGGTATCATCTGCAAATCTGAGGGTTATTGATATTTCTCCTGGCAATCTTGATTCCAGCTTGTGTTTCCTCCAGTCCAGCATTTCTCATGATGTACTCTGCATACAAGTTAAATAAACATGGTGACAATATACAGCCTTGACGTCCTCCTTTTCCTATTTGGAACCAGTCTGTTGTTCCATGACCAGTTCTAACTGTTGCTTCCTGACCTGCATACAGATTTCCTCAAGAGGCAGATCAGGTGGTGTGGTATTCCCATCTCTCTCAGAATTTTCCAGAGTTTATTGTGATTTACACAGTCAAAGGCTTTGGCATAGTCAATAAAGCAGAAATAGATGTTTTTCTGGAACTCTCTTGCTTTTTCGATAATCCAGCGGATGTTGGCGATTTGATCTCTGGTTCCTCTGCCTTTTCTAAATCCAGCTTGAACATCAGGAAGTTCACGGTTCACATATTGCTGAAGCCTGGCTTGGAGAATTTTGAGCATTACTTTACTAGCGTGTGAGATGAGTGCAATTGTGCGGTAGTTTGAGCACTCTTTGGCATTGCCTTTCTTTGGGATCGGGATGAAAACTGACCTTTTCCAATCTTGTGGCCACTGCTGAGTTTTCCAAATTTGCTGGCATATTGAGTGCTTTTCAGTGAATTAAAATGAAATAAAGTTATCTGGTTCTCATGTCGCACTATCAATGTTTCAAGGGTTTCATAGCCACAGGTGGCTGGTGGCGTCCATGTTGGACAGCACGGACATAGAATGTCTGCCTCATTGCACAGACTTCTGTTATCTAGCACACGTCTAAGCATGCAGCAAAGTGGTGTCTGTGCTCTCTTCTCTACATATGCCCCTGGAGCCTTCTTTCTGGTCATTTTTCAAACGCTCTGGGGGCACCTTGCCTATTGAGCTCAGGTCTCTGAACGGAATGGAAGGGAGCTAGAAACAGCTGAGCCAACAATCACCGTCAAGTACAAACTCATTATTTTCCATGTCTTTTTTTTTCCAGCCAACTCCCCGCTGCCCTTGCCACCTGCTCACAGGGTCTCAGTAGCCCTGAGCAGCTCACATGCTGTTTCCACCAGGACACTTCACATGCTTGAAAGCAGGACTTCCAGACTGAAGGAGAACCAAACACTTCTGTGATGAGGTTTTAACAGCTTCTCCATATGTGAGGCTCAGGCCATTCCTCTGGGGACGGGCCCCACATGTTATGGTTTCCAGCATTTTGAAGGCAGCTTTGAATAATTCTGGATATTTTATAGGCTGAGGAAATTGGGGTCTCATTTTATGGTGTATTATAAAGGATCTCCCCAGAGCAAAGAAAAAAAAAATGTGCCCAGATTCAAAGCAGTTATTTATAGAATGGCCATTCTCTTATTTTTAAAGAAAATACATGTGCCATATGAAATACATACCACCACGGTCAGGAAATAGGAATGGAGAAGAAGGAATAGAAGAACTGATAAAGAATTTCTCCTTTTTAAATGTTATTTTTCTTAAAATATACTTTATATAACATATAACATGCATATGTGTTGTATATATATATATATCTATATATATGTGTGTGTGTGTGTGTGTGTGTGTGGTGTATGCAAAAAATTGTTTGTGTCTGGGTTCCCCATTAATATCAAGAAGACCCTAGAGACAATCATGAATCAAACATCCATGAGAACCCTGGAAATCTAGAAAGGATCATCGGTTTCGATGTAGCTGAGAAAACAGTCCTGTTATTCCAGTTTCCCCAAGTGATTCCATTTTGGAAGGCCCTAGATGAAAACCATATGGAAAAGACACTGACAAGTAAACTGTAGTCTGCCTATGGACTCCACTTCCCCCACTAATAGTCAGCCATATTCCTAATAAATTACCAAGTATTTCAGCAGTATATCCAGGAAACAGTAGTGTCTGTCTGTTGTTTTGTTTGTTTATAGCAGGCTATCCTTCAAGAATGGATCTAAGACAAACACAAAACATGACATACTCTTGAAACTCATCAACTGCTACAAATGTATCAATCATTATAAATACACTGTTCACTAGTATACTTGTTATACATTGTGTTAAATGTATTGATTGTTATATCTCAGAAGAATCCATTGAACAGTGTTTAAACATAAGAGGCAAAGCTAACTTTAAAAATAAGGAGGAGAGACTTCCTGGTGATCTGGCAGTTGAGAGTTCACCTTCCAATGAGGGCAATGTCTACAACAACAACAACAAATGCACAATGTGAGTATTGCGAGTTAAGTTTTATTTGGGGCAAAATGGAGACTGAAGCCCTGAGTCAGCACCTCAGATAGCTCTGAGAAACTGCTCCAGAGAGGCAGGGGAGAAGGTCAGTAAATATGTGATTTTTGGTGAAGGGGAAATCCATGCCATGAAGCACTTTTTCCAGAAGGCTTCTACTAGTCTTGTGAAATCTTCATGAGTCACGAGGAACAGTGTCACCATGAAGGATTTTAGTGATTTTCTAGATATTAGGAGATGAAAAAATTGGGCTCATAAAATCAGCTCCTGAGAATATCTAACTATCTGAAGACCTGTCCAGCCACTTTTCCCAGAGCACAGAGGGCCTCATTTCTGCTCTCCACCCTGAACTCTTTCGGGGGTGTTAGAGGTCAGCAGCTGCAGCAGCACGATCTAATCCTTGTAGAGATAGATGGCAAGCACCCATGGCAAATGCTGATTTGTAGTTGACAGGGATGTGGGTTTGATCTCTGGTCAGGGCTGGAATCCCCTGTGCCTTGTAGCCAAAAAAACTAGAACAGAAACAACAGAAGCAATCTTGCAACAAATTTAATAAAGACTTTGGAAATCAGATCAGATCAGATCAGATCAGTCGCTCAGTCGTGTCCGACTATTTGTGACCCCATGAACTGCAGCACGCCAGGCCTCCCTGTCCATCACCAACTCCTGGAGGTCACTCAGACTCACATCCATCGAGTCAGTGAGGCCATCCAGCCATCTCATCCTCTGTCGTCCCCTTCTCCTCTTGCCCCCAATCCCTCCCAGCATCAGAGTCTTCTCCAATGAGTCAACTCTTCGCATGAGGTGGCCAAAATACTGGAGTTTCAGCTTTAGCATCATTCCTTCCAAAGAAATCCCAGGGCTGATCTCCTTCAGAATGGACCGGTTGGATCTCCTTGCAGTCCAAGGGACTCTCAAGAGTCTTCTCCAACACCACAGTTCAAAAGCATCAATTCTTCAGCGCTCAGCCTTCATCACAGTCCAGCTCTCACATCCATACATGACCACAGGAAAGACCATAGCCTTGACTAGGCGAACCTTTGTTGGCAAAGTGATGTCTCTGCTTTTGAATATGCTATCTAGTTTGGTCACAACTTTCCTTCCAAGGAGTAAGCGTCTTTTAATTTCATGGCTGCAGTCACCATCTGCCATGATTTTGGAGCCCAGAAAAATAAAGTCTGACACTGTTTACACCGTTTCCCCATCTATTTCCCATGTAGTGATGGGACCAGATGCCATGATCTTCGTTTTCTGAATGTTGAGCTTTAAGCCAACCTTTTCACTCTCCACTTTCACTTTTATCAAGAGGCCCTTTAGTTCCTCTTCACTTTCTGCCATAAGGGTGGTATCATCTGCAAATCTGAGGTTATTGATATTTCTCCCAGCAATCTTGATTCCAACTTGTGTTTCTTCCAGTCCAGCATTTCTCATGATGTACTCTGCATATAAGTTAAATAAACATGGTGACAATAGTCCACATTAAAAAAAAAAATCTTAAAAAAGAGGTAAGTGAAGAAATTGGGCAAAAGCAAATAGAGTGAACTGCTCAACATAAGTAGTTCTAAACTTCCAAACAGCCAAGACAAGAAGAGAAACACAGGCAGTTACACGATTCAGCATTCATAAAGCATAAACTAACCTTAAGGTGTTCTCTTCTCCCCAGTCCTAGCAAAGAGAACAGTATAAAAGTGAAGAAAGACCTTATCAATGACTCCATGAAAAAAATTATTTGGTATGTTTGTTCTTCTAGTAGGCCAATGAAAATAAAAAGCAATTCTGAAGCAAAGAGCTTAGGGATCAAAACAATTTTGTCTGAATGAGACTCTGATGGATCCTTTCGTCCAAGGATAAATGGTACAGGTGTGGTTCTTAGAATAATTGGGAAAATGATCCAGCTGTTGGAATCAGCTGGGGTTTTTTTCAAACTCTATAAGCACCTCCCTATTGCCATCCTCTGAGATTTACTAGGACTTTTGGATTTTTTTTTTTTTATTGAAATAACAATTTACAGTGTTGTATTAGTTTCAGGTGTACAGAAGAGTGATTCCGATATATATTCTCTTATTACATACTCTTCCAGTAATAGAACTCTAGGATGTTTGTCCTGAATTTTACTAATAATGAGCCTGAAGTGCATCACTCCTGTGTGTTGGAGCAGGAACCTCATGGAGAATGGAGGTTGTGGTGAGAGGGTCATCCAGAGCAGACACAAAACCACCTAGGAGTATTCTCCATGAACTGCCTTGATGTCACCCTAGACCTAGGAATCTGTGTCCCAGAGGGAGCCATGCCCATGTATTCTTAACTCCCTTACCACGTGGTTCTGATGCAAAACTCCCTTGAGAAGTGCCAACTAGAGCAATGGATGGAACATGTATTGTTTGAACAAGCTCCTCTAAGTATTTTTTTTTTTCAAGAAAAGTTTTCAGAAAGATTGAATTCCAAGCTATACTCCCTAGAAAACATACCTAGAGTGCCACTCTGTCCTTTCAGTTGACCAGTCCTGTGATGGCTTTACCAGTTAGCTCATCCCAACATGGAGGAGGCGTCCGCTGATTAAAGCAGAGGATACCAACAGAGGGGCATTCCTAACAGGCAGTCTTCCTCCTCTGCCTACTCATGTGTCTCTGAACATGGGTAAGATAGTCTGCGGGTCAGAATCCAGATTCCATCTGTTTCTTTAGATCCTTGACCTTTGGAGGTGCCCCATGGTATGTGAATCTACTACCTCCAGGCCTTGCTCAAAATGCCACTGATGGAAAGATATCATATTGATATTGTATATTTGATGCCTGAAAAGAAAAAAATCTGATATATAAAATATTTTCAGCGTTTACCAAATTGATTTAAATTAAATTTATATATAACAGTGATGTGAATGACATTCACTGTTCTCAGACAACACAGATAGAGGAACTACCCACCTGGCCCTGATAATTTGACATGCCTTGAGATTCTTGAACCAATGTGTTTGAGACGAGTCAATGTCATTCACATCACAATTATTATATATAAATATTATTTAAAATATTACATATTATATATTATGTTTTACGTTACATATATTATTATAAATATTATATACAATTATTTAAATAAGTATTAAATTTTATTAAAATTTAATTTCTAAGCTATAAAAATAGGATGAGGAGAAAAACGGCTCAGGAGCAGCAGCTGTGATGGCACAGTGGCAGCCAAGAGGATGTACCCCACATCCAAGGTAAGGAGCAGTGATTGCACTTCGCCGGAGCAGCCGTGAAGAGATGCCCCACGTTCGAGATAAGAGAAAACCCAAGTAAGTTATGACAAACCTGGGCAGCATATTAAAAAGCAGACACATTACTTTGTCAACAAAGATCGGTCTAGTCAAGGCTATAGTTTTTCCAGTGATCATGTATGGATGTGAGAGTTGGACTATAAAGAAAGCTGAGTGCTGAAGAATTGATGGTTTTGAACTGTGGTGTTGCAGAAGACTCTTGAGAGTCTTTTGGACTGCAAGGAGATTCAACCAGTCCGTCCTAAAGGAGATCAGTCCTGGGTGTTCATTGGAAGGTCTGGACTGATGTTGAAGCTGAAACTCCAATACTTTGGCCACCTGATGCTAAAAGCTGACTCATTTGGAAAGACCCTTATGCTGGGAAAGATTGAGGGCAGGAGGCGAAGGGGATGACAGAGGATGAGATGGTTGGATGGCATCACTCACTCAATGGAAATGAGTTTGAGTAAACTTCGGGAGTTGGTGATGGACAGGGAGGCCTCACGTGCTGCAGTCCATGGGGTTGCAAAGAGTCAGACATGACTGAGCCACTGAACTGAACTGAACTGAACTGAATAGTTCATAGACGGAAAGTCAGATAAATCTCCCATTCACTTCATTTATCATTTTTAAGACTATGAATTAGTGTCCTATCCTCCTATAAAGGTGGAAATTATCTTCATCATCATTCTGAATATTATAATGAACTCATGTATTTAAATATTTGATGGATTTCAGTTCATGGAAATTAGTATTATTCTTAGAGCTTATATTTGGCCAGTGGGAGCCTCATCAAGTTGATTTCTAAGTCGTCTGATGTGATCCTGGATGCTTTTGAGAGTGTCCTTGCTATCTGCTGTCAGAAGATGTTCCAGACTCTGTTGTGTCATGTCAGCCTTTTGATAGTGATGCTATTGTCCAGAAATGCCTGAAGCGCTCACCTGGGCCTCCACTTCCTGTTGCAGCTCCCATAGACACTTCCCAAACCAGAGCCAATAGTGTGGCTGGACCAGCCTTTGTGGTTCTTATGATTATGAAATGTACCTTAGCACCAAGTCTCAGGGAACTTTGAAGAATGTGATTTATTACTCACAAATCTGGGAAGGTACCTGACATGCCCAAGGACCATACAGCCAGATCACAGGTAGAGAGAGGAGGGGGAGCGGGTGCAGACCTGGGACTCTCCCTTTATTAAGGTCTGAGGGTAGGGATCTAGGGTTTTAAGGATTCACTCTTCAGCGGCAGATGGAAAGCATAAGAATGGCAGTGAGGGAGTGTGAAGGGAGAAACGGGGTCACTCAAGTGGTCAGTTGTCTAGGCCACCCGGGGCCTTTCTAAAGGTGAACTTCACGGGTCAGGGTGGCCTGACTCCTTGTCTACTTGGTTTATTATTATCATTCAACTGGCACTGTATTTATTCGAGATGGCTGTCTTTTTTTTTTTTTTTTTTTTGAATGAAGGATAATTGCTTTACATTGTCATGTTGATTTCTGCCATGAAAGTGAAAAGTGAAAGTGAAAGTCACTCAGTTGTGTCCGACACTTTGTGACCCCATGAACTATACAGTCCATGGAATTCTCCAGGAATACTGAAGGAGGTAGCCGGTCCCTTCTCCAGGTGATCTTCCTAATCCAGGGATCAAACGCAGGGATCAGGTCTCCTGCTTGGGAGGCAGATTTTTTACCACTGAGCCACCTGGGAAGCTTCGGTTTCTGCCATAGATCAACATGAATAAGCCATAGGTATACATGTGTCCCCTCTCTCTTGAACCTCCTTCCCACCTCCCACCCCATCCCACCCCTCTAGGTTGTCACAGAACACCAGGTTTGAGCCTCCTGCACTACGCACAAATTTGCAAAAAGGTCAGTTTTCATTCCAATCCCAAAGAAAGGCAATGCCAAAGAAAGCTCAAACTATCACACAATTGCACTCATCTCACACGCTAGTAAAGTAATGCTCAAAATTCTCCAAGCCAGGCTTCAGCAATACGTGAACCGTGAACTTCCTGATTTTCAAGATGGTTTTAGAAAAGGCAGAGGAACCAGACATCAAATTGCCAACATCCGCTAGATCATGGAAAAAGCAAGAGAGTTCCAGAAAAACATCTATTTCTGCTTTATTGACTATGCCAAAGCCTTTGACTGTGTGGATCACAATAAACTGTGGAAAATTCTGAAAGAGATGGGAATACCAGACCACCTGATCTGCCTCTTGAGAAATTTGTGTGCAGGTCAGGAAGCAACAGTGAGAAGTGGTCATGGAACAACAGACTGGTTCCAAAGAAGAAAAGGAGTTCGTCAAGGCTGTATATTGTCACCCTGTTTATTTAACTTATATGCAGAGTACATCATGAGAAACGCTGGACTGGAAGAAACACAAGCTGGAATCAAGATTGCCGGGAGAAATATCAACAACCTCAGATATGCAGATGACACCACCCTTATGGCAGAAAGTGAAGAGGAACTAAAAAGCCTCTTGATGAAAGTGAAAGTGGAGAGTGAAAAAGTTGGCTTAAAGCTCAACATTCAGAAAATGAAGATCATGGCATCTGGTCCCATCACTTCATGGGAAATAGATGGGGAAACAGTGGAAACAGTGTCAGACTTTATTTTTCTGGGCTCCAAAATCACGGCAGATGGTGACTGCAGCCATGCATTTAAAAGACACTTACTCCTTGGAAGGAAAGTTTTGACCAATCTAGATAGCATATGCAAAAGCAGAGACATCACTTTGCCAACAAAGGTCCGTCTAGTCAAGGCTATGGTTTTTCCTGTGGTCAGGTACGGATGTGAGAGTTGGACTGTGAAGAAGGCTGAGCGCCGAAGAATTGATGCCTTTGAACTATGGTGTTGGAGAAGACTCTTGAGAGTCCCTTGGACTGCAAGGAGATCCAACCGGTCCATTCTGAAGGAGATCAGCCCTGGGATTTCTTTGGAAGGAATGATGCTAAAGCTGAAACTCCAGTATTTTGGCCACCTCATGCGAAGAGTTGACTCACTGGAGAAGACTCTGATGCTGGGAGGGATTGGGGGCAAGAGGAGAAGGGGACGACAGAGGATGAGATGGCTGGATGGCGTCACTGACTCGATGGACGTGAGTCTCAGTGAACTCTGGGAGTTGGTGATAGACAGGGAGGCCTGGCATGCTGCGATTCATGGGGTCACAAAGAGTTGGACATGACTGAGCGACTGATCTGATCTGATCGATTTTACATATGGTAGTATATATGTTTCAGTGCTACTCTCTCATTTCTTCCCATGGTCTCCTTCCCCCATCATGTCTGGAAGTCCATTCTCTATGTCTGTGTCTCTATTCTTACCCTGCATATAGGTTTATCAATACCAGTTTTATAGATACCATATACATGTATTAACATATGATGTTTGTTTTTCTCTTTCTCATTTACTTCACTCTGTTCTATGTCCATCCCCCTCACTAGAACTGACTCAAATTTGTTCTTTTTTTATTGCTGAGTAATATTCTGTTGTAAATATGTACCACAACTTCTTTATCCATTGAGATAGCTGTCTTTGAAATGGGTACCTTGACAATCAAGAGCCTTATGTCAGGCAGTTATCGTACAGGTTCATCTTGTTTATTTTCTGGACTAGACTTGGAGTCAGTAGTTTCTCCAGGAAGTCCTGGGGTTTTTTTTAATGAGAAATAATTAAGTAGTCTAGTCTGGTGACTGCGGATATTCATTGCTACTGAGTCAGTCACTGTTTCTAGTCCATTTCAGTGACTCAAGCCTGGGAGTAGGATGGGGTAATCCATACATGTGCACACACACATAAAATCTCATGAGCTCATAATGATACTTCCAATTCAGATATAAGAATACAGAACTTTGACTTAAGCATTTCTCCATTACACTTATAACTCTCTTTCTTCCATACCAAGCATCCTAGTTTTCTAAGACATAGGAGATAATATAATTAGAATACCCCAAATGTAATCTGTAATTGTTTGCTTTATCTCATATTTTACATCAAATGACCTCAGAATAACAGTCCTCACACGCCCACCAATATGATTACTGAAACATTAAAAAAAAAAAAAAAAAAACAAACACAAATGCTGTCTCCATTTTCTCCCAAAATAGTTGTGCTGTACCTTTTCAGAGCATGCAGGCCTTACATACGAGTACCACTGTCACTGGTCACATTAGCCCTCATTTGGTCGGCTTTGTCTAATATAGGAATCGGTAACTATGTGGATAGTTAGACACTACAAATGTGAGACTAAAGAATGGAATTTTATTTTACTTTATTTTATTTTAATTAATTTTAACTTAACCTTTTGGCTTTGAGCATGTGAAACATCACTAGTGAAACTGATGAACTAAATTTCTCCCTTTATTTTCATTTAAATTATAATTGTATGTGCAGCTGGTAGCTACTATATTGGACAGCACAGATATAGAGAGGATAGAAAGAGATGAACGAATCTACAAGGGTGTCAAAATAAAATAAAACTATAAAGATAAATCAGTCCATCCCAAAGAATTCATTAGTGAGTTTGAACTGGGGGTCCAAGAATGCTTGAATGAAGTGGTCCTCAATTCTCAGAAATAGTTGATGACCTGAGATGGCCAGAGCCTGCCCCCAAGTAGTCTCATTCAATTGGTCCAGTGGGAGTCAAGGGACTCTTCCAAACCCAGTGGAAATTTTTAAAAGGTTATTGAAATACCACGTGCAGAAATATTTATAGGAGTGAAACAGAGAAAACAGGAGGGAAAAACCACAGGACTCATTTCAGCAAAGTGGAAATCTTTAGATGGTTGCTAAAAACTGGGGTGAATAAAAGAGACAGAGATGCGCTTAAAATAAAAGTTTTCATACAGCACTACCAAAGGTCGTGCAGGCCAAAGGACCCCCTCTTGGTCCAGCAACGTTAAATTACCTGAGTCCAGTCTCCGGCTGAATGAAAACACTGCTCTGGGGGCAGTTTCTCGGAGCCTGAAGGAGCAGGCAGATCACCTGCTGCTGCTGCTAAGTCGCTTCAGTCGTGTCCGACTCTGTGCGATCCCATAGACGGCAGCCCACCGGGCTTCCCCATCCCTGGGACTCTCCAGGCAAGTACACTGGAGTGGGTTGCCATTTCCTCCTCCAATGCATGAAAGTGAAAAGTGAAAGTGAAGTCGCTCAGTCGTGTCCGACTTTAGCAACCCCATGGACTGGAGCCTACCAGGCTCCTCCGTCCATAAGAGTTTTCCAGGCAAATGCCCTAGGGTGGGGTGTCACCTGAGGCTTTGGTAAAAGGCAAACCCTGATTAAGTAAATCTGAGCAGAGGCGAAAGATTCCGCTTTTCTTTTTCTTTTTTTCTGTTTTGGTCAGTGGAATATGAAATTGGCACTTTGGGCTTGCTAGATTAATCAAGCACAAGCTAGAAAAATTAAAAATATCTATTTGCCTGAGCCAGAATCCCCCCAAAGGTATTATTGCCTGAAAACGGGGTTCCCCTCTCAGTGGGTATCAAAAGGCACAACCAAGCCAAAGATCAGGAGAGGGAGACATTAATTGCAGCAAGTAAGGAGAACGCCAGGGGCATTTCCCAAGGCGAATTGTCTCCCGGCAACAGCAAACCTGGGGCAATTTTAAGCCAAGGGTTCATGTGTATTCATGAAGGGGCTTTGGGCAGTCAACAGAGTTCAAGCTTGATTGAAGTCATGAGGGTCACACAAGTCAACATTATCATACCTTAGATTCCAATTGGGAGACGACAGTAGCACACCACTCCAGTACTCTTGCTTGGAAAATCCCTTGGACAGGGGAGCCTGGTAGGCTGCAGTCCATGGGGTCGCTAGAGTCGAACACAACTGCGCTGATTTCATTTTCACTTTTCACTTTCATGCACTGGAAAAAAAAATGGCAACCCACTCCAGTGTTCTTGCCTGGAGAATCCCAGAGGGAAGGAAAAGCCTGGTGGGCTGCCATCTCTGGGGTGGCACAGAGTCGGACAGGTTTTTAGTGACTTAGCAGCAGCAACAGCAGAGTCCAGTTGATCTGGTGGTTGGCTGCTTCTGGCTACTCTTTACCAATTAAACAGAACTGGGGATCTTTACAACTGATTTTTAAAAATTCTTTTTTTAAATAAATTGCAGTTGAGAGTCAACTGGACTACCAGGAGATCAAACCAGTCAATCGTGGGAGAAATTAACTCTAGATATTCATTGGAAGGGACTGATATTTGAGCTGGGATTCCAATCCTTTGGCCCACCTGATGCAAAGAGTTGACTCATTGGAGAAGACCCTGGCACTGGGAAGGATTGAGGACAGGAGAAAAGAGGAGCAGCAGAGGATGAGATGGTTGGATGACATCACTGACTCAATGGACACGGGTTGGAACAAGCTCTGGGAGGATGGTGAAGGGCAGGGAAGCCTGGCGTCCTGCAGTCCATGGGGTCACAAGGAGTCGGACACAACTGAGTGACTGAAGAACAATAGTAGTCGATTTACAGCGTTGTGTTAGTTTCAGGTGTGTGGAACAGTGATTCCATATATATATTCTTTTTTCACGTTCTTCTAGAGTGATAAGTTAGTACACAACATTGAGTCTAGTTCCCCAAGAGAACCAGTAGGTTCTTGTTGGTTATCTATTTTATATGTACATACAAAAAATACATTTATATATATATATATATAATATATATATAAAGTGTATATGTTAATACCAAACTTCCATTTTATACCTTCTCCCCCACCTCTTCCCCTTTGGTAATCATAACTTTGATTTCTATGTTTACTGTAGTCTATTTAAGTCACCTGATCTTTGTTGTTGTTACTTCTCTTTTTGTTTTATAGCAGGCATTGTTTCTGCATTCTTTTTCCCACATAAAATAATTAATTATTGAGTTCTGTTCAAGGGCAAGCATTGTGGGCAGGCTTACGATCACAAA
Organism: Tragelaphus eurycerus; assembly: GCA_935064755.1. Lineage (NCBI taxonomy): Eukaryota > Metazoa > Chordata > Mammalia > Artiodactyla > Bovidae > Tragelaphus > Tragelaphus eurycerus. Next base: position 24,824 of record CAKXYN010000485.1, read on the forward strand.
ATGGCGTAGGCCAAATACATAGCTCCTGTTATGTCAAGAAAGACTTGCCTGCTTCATTCTCCAGGGGCAAACAAAAACCTATCTGCTTGCAGTCTTTCTCTTGTGGGTATACACAGGTTTAAAAATGACAAACATATGCATAATTCATTGTATTAGAACGAGAACGCAGCAACCTAAATGTCCATCAATGGGGAACTGTAAATAAATGATGGTGCACCCATAGAATACCATAGAAAACTGTAGACTTCAAACACAATAAGGTCATTCATGTGTACTAACAGGAATAATTTGTAAAGTACCCTGTTACATGGAAATGGGAAAGTAGAAACTATGTCAATTTTGACATTTTTATTGATAGAGACCAGGCAAGAATTTGTGAGAATCTGGGAATAGTGGCTGCACTCCAAGGGGGACAATTGGGAGATGGGTATCAAATGAAAACCAGATCCAATAAGTCAAGACTTTATTCAGAAAGATTGTAGTGATGGAATTTTACAAGAGATGATTATAACAAGAAGAGCATCTCAGCACAGAATCTGCTGGCTCTCAAAGGGCTAGACAGGAAGGAGTCTCTCCTCCATGGGGAAGGACCAGGTGGGGCGGGACAACGGGACAGTCCTCCAAGAATGCCTGTACTGGAAGCCTCACCTATCCTCAGGATGGTTATCTAATGGCTCAAACTGAAGGGATTCCAGGGTCTCGGGAAAGAGAGAGGAACTAAGGCAAAGTTTGGTTGTCAAACATTTTTGTTCTGATGGATCACTGGGGACAACAGTTCGGCAAAATTCGTTTTAGGGCAAAAAGCATTTCAGGCCACTGCATCTGAAAATGTAGTACATCACGAGGGTTTTATGCAGGAGTCTTATCTAAGTCCTATGGGGAAAGGTGGTTCTTTGCTGTAAGCCTTTTCCTGGAACTCAAAAGCATAGCATGCCATTCTCCCAAATCATCCCACCCTCTCTCTCATCCCAGGGTCCAAAAGACTGTTCTACCCTGTGGTGTCTCTTCCCCTGTCTCGTATACAGGGTTATTGTTACCATCTTTCTAAATTCCATATATACGCGTTAGTATACTGTTAAGCCGAGTCGCCAGTCCAGGTTCGATGGCCGATACTGGATGGCTGGAGGGCTAGTGCACTGGGGCGAGGCAGAGGGATGGTATGGGGAGGGAAGAGGGAGGATGGTTCAGGATGGAGAACACATGTATACCTGTGGCAGATTCATTTTGATATATGGCAAAACCAATGCAAGTATTGTGAAGTTAAATAAAGTAAAATTATTTAAAAAAAATAAAGTACCTGAAAGTTGGTTACTTAAAAAAAAAAAAAAGCATAGGGATATTTCTTAACTTTCTACCATGTTCCATGCACACAGGGCTCCAGTAGAGATCAATGCCCTTGTTGCAGAGAGAAAGAAATATGGGTGTGTTTTTCTTGGCATATGTACTTTGTAACTTGTGAGATTTTTATCTGTCCCAAAATTAGAAGTTTATAGATTTCCCAATGGCACCCCACTCTATTACTCTTGCCTGGAAAATCAGTCCATGGGGTAACTAAGAGTCAGGAATGCCTGAGTGACTTCACTTTCACTTTTCACTTTCATGCATTGGAGAGGAAAGTGGGAAGCCTTTCCACTGTTCTTGCCTGGAGAATCCCAGGGATGGGGGAGCCTGGTGGGCTGCCATCTGTGGGGTCGCACAGAGTCGGACACGACTGGAGCGACTTAGCGGCAGCAGCAGCATGGACTTCCCTGGTAGTCCAGTAGTCAAGCCTGTGCTTCCACTGCAGTGGTCCCCGGTTTTATTCCTGATAAGGGAAGTTCTGCATGCCACGTTGTGTGGCAAAATATATATATATATATATATATATATATATATATATATATATATATAAGTTTAAACAAATACAAAATTTAAAAATAAAATTTAAATAAGAGAAGACCAAAAATTCCAGAAACCTCTTACTTGAGCAATGTTTCTTTTCTCTTTTAAAACTTTTTATTTTATACTGAAGTATAGCAGATGAACCGTGTGGTAGTTTCAGGTAAACAGTGAAGGCACTCAGCCATGTGTATATGCATGTGTCCATTCTCCTGCAAAATCCTGTCCACCCAGCCTGCCACATGACTTTGAGCAGACTTCCCTGTGCTCTACAGTAGGTCATTCTTAGTTATCCATTTTAAATACAGCAGTGTATATGTGTCCATCCCAAACTCCCAAACTATCCCTTTTCCTCACTCTTCCCCCCCTAGTTACCATAAGTTCATTCTCTAATTCTGTATGTCTATTCCTATTTTGTAAGTAAGTTCATTTGTATAATTTCTTTTTAGATTCCACATATATGGGATATCATACAATATTACTCCTTCTCTATCTCACTTAATTTACTCAGTATGACGATATCTAGGTGCATCCATGTTCCTACAAATGGCATTCTTTCATTCTTTTTTATGACCGAGGAGTATTTGATAAATTGTGTGTGTGTGTGTGTGTGTGTGTGTGTGTGTATCCACCTCATCTTCTTTATCCATTCACCTGTCAATGGACGTTTAGGTTGTTCCAATGTCCTGGCTATTGTAAACAGTGCTGCAGTGAATACCGGGGTGCCTGTATCTGTGGCCAGATGTTTCTTAGAACTTTGATGCAAGCTCTAGGGTTGGAAACTTTACAGTATTTTGAGGGCTCCGTTCTGAGTTTCCCTGCTACACATGGGAGGGGTGCCGTGTAGTGAAAGGGTGGCACACTGCTGGGTGCAGAATCCACCCTCTCTCTGGGCTTGACTGTATAGATAGGCATTCTACTCCCCACGAGTGTGCTGAGTTTTCTTTTCTTTTCTCCACTTCATACACAAGAACAAATCATGAAAGAGGAGACAAACTGTAGCCCAAGTACGTGTGAATAGTGCATTCCTGGTCCTCTGTTGAAAGGGATTTTGCTGAAGCCCCTGTGGTTTCACATGGAGCCCTTGTGAAGCTGACTGGAGACAATTTGGCAGAGTTGGAGGATTTTCTCTCCCCACTGGGGACTAATCTTTTGAAATCTTCAGTTTTGACCTCAGCCAGAAATCTTGCCATGCCCTCGTCAATGTGTCACTGTTCCAGCTGACAGGTGCGAATAGGCAGCATTTGCACTCCTAAAGATGCTGGTCTTGCCAGGGCCCAGTTTGTATAGAGCGTTTGTTCACTTGATCTACCTCTTCTGAGCACCAGAAACCTGATATCAGTCACCAGTTAAAGCTCACCAGCCCAGTTGTCTTAACAATACTTTAAAAGTTTCTTTTACTAAAGATACCATAATAGCTGAATAAATAAACCTACTCTCAGGACATGAACTCTGTACAGCTTTGTAAATACAGTTTTCCCTCAGTATCTGCAGGGAATTGGTTCTAGGACATCCCACCCCCAACCCTTCGGATACCAAGATCCATGGATCCCCAAGTCCCTTATATAAAATAGGGCAGTACTATGAAAGGAAAATCAAAGTGGAGTCAGAAATATTGCTAAGTGTGTGTGTGTGTGTGCTCAGTCATGGACAACTCTCTGCAACCCCATGGACTGGAGCCCGCCAGGATCCTCTGTCCATGAGACCTCCCAGGGAAAAACACTGGAGTGGGTTGCCATTTCCTCTCCTAGGGATCTTCCCGACCCAGGGTTTGAACCTGTATGTCCTAGCCATCTCCTGCATTGGGAGGTGGATTCTTTACCACTGTGTCAACCAGGAATCCCAGTATTGGTAAGAGAGCGTCTAAAATGGGGCCAGGAGGCCACTGAGGAGGTGGTTTTACATCTCAGCCCAGATGGAATCTGAACTTTTTGACCACTTTTTGTCTTAACACAAGCATCCAGAACATCTACACAATGTTCCAGAAATTTCAGATACTTATGGGATTCCTTATCCTAAATAACTTGTGACAGCCTAGCCCTTAAGGACAAACACCTCCTTTTTGTATCAGAACCAATCATAATTCTTGCAGGACAACTTTAATAACCTCGTGACTCTTGCCTTTCTCTTCCCCAGGTCAATCTTTCTTTTATCTGAATCTTTGTCTCCCCTGAATTGAAACTTCTTACACCCCAAGTCTTCTCTTGGAGAAGAAAATGGCAAATGCACTCCATATTCTTGCCTGAGGGATCTCATGGGCTGAGGAGTCTAGCATGCTGCAGTCCATGGAGTCATGAAGAGTCAGACATGACTTAGGAACTAAACAAGAAGTAAAGCTTTGTTCTTTGCAGCTTTGATACTGATTATTGTTCAATTGCATTTGCATATAACCTACTCAATCCTTCCATAAAGTTTAAATCATCTCTACATTACTTATAATACTAACACAATGGAAAATGCTGTGGAAATAGTTGCCAGACTGGCAAATTCAAGTTTGGCTTCTTGGAACTTTCAGGAATTTTTTGTCTGAGTATTTTTGACCCATGGTTGGTTGAATCCATGGACTTGACCCTGTGGATGCAGAGAGCTGATTGTAGTGAGCTTGAGCAGATAGAGATTGATCAGAACAAGGCTGGAGACGGACTAGTGCGTACATGTGCTCAGTTGCTTCAGTTGTGTCCGACTCTGTGACTCCATGGACCATAGCCCACCAGGCTCCTCTGTCCGTAAGATTTCCCAGGCAGGAATACTGGAGTGGGTTGCCATGCCCTCCTCCAGGGGATCTTCTCCACGCCAGGGGTCCAATCGGCAGGAGATGTACTAGTTGTGACATCAACTCCCAAGTCAGCTTTAGATGGGAATTTTGATCTGACACAGAAGGGCCGAGAATGTCATAAGCACAGGCCTTGCAGACCTCTACCTGCAGGAGCCTAGTTAACTGAGGCCCCAGCGGCTGTGCTCTGAACACCATCTCAGTATCTGTGTTGAGGCAGTGCCTCCTGGGCAGGGCTCCCCCGATCAGTGGCCAAGTGTGACAGGATCTGTCACTCAGCCTGTTAACAGAGACACACTTTCCTCTGTTGGTGGACTTGGGCTCCAAGACACCGGAGCAGCTTGGGTGACCCTTTCTTAGTCTGCACGGTAGTCTAGGAGCTTACATCAGCCTGCCCTCCTGCTCCCTTTTCATCTTCCATCAAGGACTGAAGTGGCTCCAGCCTTCCCCAGTGTCCTTCTCAATTTCTCCCACAGGCGTTTGCCCCTCATAAAATCCTCACAATGCTTAAGCCCATTGTGAATGCTTCCACAGAGGACCTACACCAACACAGGGCCCCACCCAGATTCTTGGTTCTGCTTGTGGTCCTTGGGCCTCAAGTCCCCACACTGGGGGTGTTTTGTGCCAGCCTCACCCGTATGGTTTCTTTTTTTTAAATTCTGGCTCGTAATTTAAAGGCCCAGGAAAGAGGGAAACAAAAGCTTCTGGATGAAAGAAAGTGGAGAGGAAAAGTTGGCTTAAAGCTCAACATTCAGAAAACGAAGATCATGGCATCCGGTCCCATCACTTCATGGGAAATAGATGGAGAAACGGTGGAAACAGTGTCAGACTTTATTTTTGGGGGCTCCAAAATCACTGCAGGTGGTGACTGCAGCCATGAAATTAAAAGACACTTACTCCTTGGAAGGAAAGTTATGACCAACCTAGATAGCATATTCAAAAGCAGAGACATTACTATGCCAACAAAGGTCTCGTCTAGTAAAGCCTATGGTTTTTCCTGTGGTCATGTATGGATGTGAGAGCTGGACTGTGAAGAAGGCTGAGTGCCGAAGAATTGATGCGTTTGAACTGTGGAGTTGGAGAAGACTCTTGAGAGTTCCTTGGACTGCAAGGAGATCCAACCAGTCCATCCTAAAGGATATCAGTCCTGGGTGTTCATTGGAAGGAATGATGGTAAAGTTGAAACTCCAGTACTTTGGCCACCTCATGCCAAGAGTTGACCCATTGGAAAAGACTCTGATGCTGGGAGGGACTGGGGGCAGGAGGAGAAGGGGACGACAGAGGATGAGATGGCTGGTTGGCATCACTGACTCAATGGACATGAGTCTGGATGGACTCCCAAGATTGGTGATGGACAGGAGGCCGGGGTTCGATTCCTGGGTTGCAAAGAGTCGCACGTTGGTGACTGAACTGAACTGTACTGGTGGCCAAGAAGGAAACCAACCCCCCCACAAAAAATGTTTTCCGTGTTGGGAAGCCCGGGGAGAAGGGAGGAAAACACCCCGTATTCTTGCCTGGAAACCAATGGACAGTGCGAAAAGAAAGAAGGATAAAGTTATCAGATTTCTTTTCAGAGAGTGTACATCCTTTATTGGTTGTGTTTTTAAGATTTAGATTCTGCCATCCCTAGCTGTTATGGCACAGATTTGAGAAATTCCAGCACATTACGTCTCAACTTTGATACAGGCTGGAAAACACTGGCTGCCATTTCCCAGTGACTTAGCAGGTCTTTTGTTTGTCTCAGGACATTCTTGACTTTGCCTTTCTAAGTTGAATTGAAGCTGTTGAGGTGGGTTAAAATGGTAGGAATTTTTGGTGCACGTGAGAGCAAATTACAGATTGAAAATGACCCCTCAAAGTTTCCCCTGGCCCAGAAGTCACTGACTAGGTGATAATTCAGATGTCTGATTCCAATGTACTAACAGACTGGTTTACTATTTAACCCCATTTACAGTAATTGCTTGGTGGCTCAGAGGTTGGTGGCTCAGAGGTTAAAGCGTCTGCCTGCAATGCGGGAGACCTGGGTTCGATCCCTGGGTCGGGAAGATCCCCTGGAGAAGGAAATGGCAACCCACTCCAGTATATCTTGCCTGGAGAATCCCGTGGGTGGAGGGGAGCCTGGTGGGCTACGGTCCACGGGGTCGCAAAGAGTCGGACACGACTGAGCGACTTAACTTTCACTTTCACTTTCACAGTAATTGTGGGGCTACATGCATTCGGGTCATATCGTTTCAGTTCATTGCAAATTATGTTGTTGAAGTGGAATTCTGCTACACTGAATACTGAATACTGCTAGTGGGAAAACAGTTTGAGTTCAAGAACATGTTCATTTTGAAAATGAGTCATTTGTACATAGGAAATGATAATACTATCTCCAGGAAGGGATATTGAGTGACAAGAGGACATGGGCAAAGGGGAGGCTGACTTCTGCCTTAAAGAGTCTTTAAAGAGTCCATATGTATGTATAGGAGCTTCCCAGGTGGCTCAGTGTGTAAAAAATCTGCGTGCAAGGCAGGAGATGAAGGAGACATGGGTTTGATCCCTGAGTTGGGTAGATCCCCTGGAGGAGGAAATGGCAACCCACTCCAGTATTCTTGCATGGAGAACCCCCATGGACAGAGGAGGTTGGTGGGCTACTGTCCAGTGGGTCGCCAAGAGTTGGACACAGCTGAAGCGACTGAGCACACATGCATATATGTACAGGCATGAAAATACCTCAGAGAGAAGTTAACTATCCATAACATGACAATGTTCTTCCCACTGAAAAAGTGAAATATCCCTATGTCTTTAAAAGCTGTTGGCATTTGAGAGGGGGAGAGGCTGCTGACAGAGAGGTACAGCATTTCTAAACTAACATATGGAAAGCATTATTGACCAGGGAAGTGAAAGAGTCCTGAATTACATCCAGTAGATCTCCCTGATTATAATTATAAACACAAAATCATCGATGTATAAATGCAGCAATACAAAGCCCCTCAGCTCTTGGCCAGAGGTCAGCAAAGATTTTTTTTTTTTTTTTTCCATTCCAAAGCCAATGATTTATATTTATAACACTTCCAAGTTGAAACTAGCATTCTCATTACATTTATTCATAAAAATGATAAATGGGCCATTTCCTGATGAATGAGCAGATTTCCTAGTTTCAATGCAAAAATAAAGTACAAAAGAGGGAAAATGTCACTGAGCAAAGACCTATGTTCCTTTTCTTTCTGGATTGACAACTCAAGGGGACATGAAAAATGGGTATGGGGCACACATTTCAGGGCTCCTCAGGGTAGAGTTTCAAGTGTGGCAAAAGTGCACTAAACTGCTGCGTTTAACTTTCTGAATGGAGGCCGAGCCAGCCCTGTGAGGAGAGGAGTAGCGACATGGTCTGGAATAATAATACCAGACCTTTGAACACATGAGGCAGTGCCTAGGAGGTTGCCAGCCCATGACACTGTGATAGGAACTGCCGCTGTCAGACGTGAAGGGATAGCAGAGGTCAATCAACCAGTCTTTCTGGGTTGCTAGCTCAGTTTCGGGTTGGTCCTTGTAAACTGAGTTGCCTTTCCAAACCTATAGTTCTTCATCGTTATCAGTGCTCCTTTTGTATTTCTCCAGCTTCCACAATTCCTTGTCTCTCTCAATTCTTCATTGTCTTCCGGAGTTCTCCATTCCTTCCCCCAGTTTCCCTATATTTCCTACAATTCTTGATCTCTCCATGATTCTTTTTGCACTTTTATAATTTTCTTTTCCCCCCACTTCCTACTCACTCCCCCATCCCTACTTCTCCTGTAATTCCTCATTCTCTGGCCCAGTTCCAGGCAGCCCCTACAATTCCCTATTTTTCCTCAATTCCACAAAGCCCTCTCTCTCACTCATCATTGTTCCCCTACAATCCCCAGTGGCCCCCATAATCCCCATCACTCCCACAATTCTGTGTACCCTCCACTATTCCCCACAGCCCACACAATCCCCCACTTGCCCCCACAACTCCATGCTACCTCTCCACATAAGTTTCTCCCACAATGCCATCTAGCCCCCACAATCCCTTACTCGTGCCCTCAAATCCTCATTGTCTCCACAAGTCACTGTTTCTCCCAAAATTTCTCATTCTCTCCCACAATTCCATGTTTTGTCTCCCATTTTTTCCTGTCACGCCGTTCTCTATTCTCTTTTCCAGTTATCTATTCTCTAGCAATTCTTTATTCTTTCTCACAATTCCCAACTCTCACAAGTCCCTATTTTTTCCACAGTTCCATACAGCTCCTTCAGTCTCCATTCACTTCCACAGTTCCATATCTCGTATATAATCCTTTATACCAAAATCCTCCGTGTTCTCTTGGGATTTTCCCAATCTCCCACACAGTTCTCCATTTTGTTCTCACAATTCTGTTTCCTCTTAATATTCTCCATTTACTCTCACATTTCTGTTTCTCTGTGTTGGTTCTCCATTCTCTTTTTAAAATTCTATTTTCTTCCACAGCTCTCATAATTTTCCATTCTTTCCTACAATTCCTCATTACTCCCACAATTCTGTGTTTTCTCCCTCAACTGTTTATTATACAATTTGACATAGAATTTGGTAATTGTGTCTTAAACTGTGTATTTCTCCTACCTATGAGTTTTCTGAAGTCAGAAAATATATTTTATTAGTTGTGTAACCCCTGTGTCTGTGCTGGTCACAGTGCATCCTGAACACAGGCACCAGTGCACACACTGCTTTATGAGATAAGCCTGTGCTAGAATGGAGCGCAATTTCTTTAGTCAATAAAATCTTACTACGGAAAAAAAAAAGTCATCCTGATAAACACTGTGCTGAGTGGCATATCAGATGTACATTTTGGTATTAGCTTTGTGTCTCAGCTTAGACCAGTAACTCACACTTCCCAGACTGGCATCGGGTAGCACTGCCCTCTATCACTTATAGTCTAGATCGTATGGTGTGAAGGAGCAGTCACTGAAGCAGGAAGGGGCAGTAAAGGGATAAAGGAATTACTCTTGAAAAGCCTCATTCATTCACCTGTGCTTATGGAGCATCTGTGACCTGCCAAGTTCTGTTAAGTGCTAGGAATACAGAAGTGAACACGCTGAACAGAGTCCCCAGTGGAGGGCCAGTCCTCTTTACCAGGGCCCAGGGTTCCTATCTCCTTGCTCAGAACTGTGTCTACACTGACTATGGCCACCTTCTGGGGCTCAATACCGAAGCCGGGGCATCTACTGTGGGCCTGGACACATGAAAGTCTCTCGCCAGCAAAGTCAAGGAGCCTGTGAAGGAGGCCATTGGTGCAGGAAACCACCACGTTGACTGTGCCTGTGTGTTATCAGAAGAAGAATAAGATGGCAGAAGCCATCTGAGAGATGGTTGTGAAGCACGGGGACCTCTTCATCATGAACAAGTTATGGTCCATCTTCTGTGAGAGAAGCTGGTGAAGGAAACCTGTTAGAAGATCCTTAAGGACTGAAAACTGGACCATCTGGACATTTATCTTAATGGCTGTGATTCCATCCCAGGGAAGACTTTTCCCCGAACACAAGAAAGGTGACGTCCTCACCAGCAAAATAGCATTCTTGGAAGCCTGAGAGACCATGGTGGGGGCTGGTGGGTGAAGGGGTTGGTGAAAGCCATTAGAATCTCCAACTTCATCGACTTCCAGATCAAAGGACTCTTTGCTGCTGCTGCTGCTAAGTCACTTCAGTAGTGTCCATCTCTGTGCAACCCCATAGACGGCAGCCCACCATGATCCTCTGTCCATGGGATTCTCCAGGCAAGAACACTGGAATGGGTTGCCATTTCCTTCTCCAATGCATGAAAGTGAAAAGTGAAAGTGAAGTCACGTCTGACTCTTCAAGACCCCACGGACTGCAGCCTATCAGGCTCCTCCGTCCATGGGATTTTCCAGGCAAGAGCACTGGAGTGGGTTGCCATTGCCTTCTCCAGAAAGGATTCTTTATATAACTTAAAAAAAATCTTTTAAAAATTGAAGCATAGGGACTTCCCTGGTGGTTGAGTGGCTAAGACTCCACAATCCCAATGCAGGGTACCTGGGGTTGAACCCTGATCAGGCTACTAGATCCCACATGACAAAACGAAGAGTTCACATGCTGCAACTAAGAACCAACACAGCAAGATAAATAAATTAAAAAAAAAATTTAATGAAATATGCCTGACCTACAATGTTGTGTTAATTTCTGCTGTAAAGCAAAGTGGTTCATATATATATATATATATATATATATATATATATATATATATTCACAAATATACATATTAATATATATATACACACATACTCACACATTTTTTTCTTAAACATTTCTTTTCCATTATGACTTACAGGGTATTGCATATGTTCTCTGTACTGTATAGTACTGGAGGCCCTGAACCATGAACCCTCTGTCCCATTTGGAGGATTTTCCCTTCAGTGCAGAATATTACAGCTGAATCTCCCCCCAGAATTGCCCAGCAGATGTTCTATATTCACTGAAGTTGCACTCTGCCCACCAGAGGCCTCATTAAGCTGAGCTAAACGGAGATCATAGTGAGCCTGGCTCCGCTGAGGCCAGAATCTAGGCAGTGCTGTATCTAGTATGTTGAACTGGGAGCAAATTATCACAAGGAGATAGGATTCAGATAGATCAGATCAAATCAGATCAGTTGCTTAGTCGTGTCTGACTCTTTGTGACCCCATGAATTGCAGGACGTCAGGCCTCCCTGTCCATCACCAACTCCCAGAGGTCACTGAGACTCACATCCATTGAGTCAGTGATGCCATCCAGCCATCTCATCCTCTATTGGCCCTTCTTCTTTTGCCCCCAATCCCTCCCAGCATCAGAGGTTTCCCCAATGAGGTAACTCTTCGCATGAGGTAGCCAAAGGACTGGAGTTCCAGCTTTAGCATCATTCCTTCCAAAGAAGTCCCAGGGCTGAACTCCTTCAGAATGGACAGGTTGGATCTCCTTGCAGTCCAAGGGACTCTCAAGAGTCTTCTCCAACACCACAGTTCAAAAGCATCAATTCTTCGGGGCTCATCCTTCTTCACAGTCCAGCTCTCACATCCATATATGACCACAGGAAAAACCATAGCCTTGACTAGGTGAACCTTTGTTGGCAAAGTGATGTCTCTGCTTTTGAATATGTTATCTAGGTTGGTCATAACTTTCCTTCCAAGGAGTAAGCGTCTTTTAAATGCATGGCTGCAGTCACCATCTGCAGTGATTTTGGAGCCCCCAAAATAAAGTCTGACACTGTTTCTACTGTTTCTCCATCTATTTCCCATGAAGTGATGGGACCAGATGCCATGATCTTCATTTTCTGAATGTTGAGCTTTAAGCCAACCTTTTCCTCTCCACTTTCACTTTCATCAAGAGGCTTTTTAGTTCCTCTTCACTTTCTGCCATAAGGGTGGTGCCATCTGCATATCTGAGGTTATTGATATTTCTCCCGGCAATCTTGATTCCAGCTTGTGTTTCTTCCAGTCCAGCGTTTCTCATGATGTACTCTGCACATAAGTTAAATAAACATGGTGACAATATACAGCCTTGACGAACTCCATTTCCTATTTGGAACTAGTCTGTTGTTCCATGTCCAGTTCTCACTGTTGCTTCCTGACCTGCACACAAATTTCTCAAGAGGCAGATCAGGTGGTCTGGTATTCACATCTCTTTCAGAATTTTCCACAGTTTATTGTGATCCACAAAGTCAAAGTCTTTGGCGTAGTCAATAAAGCAGAAATAGATGTTTTCCTGGAACTCTCTTGCTTTTTCCATGATCCAGCAGATGTTGGCAATTTGATCTCTGGTTCCTCTGTCTTTTCTAAAACCAGCTTGAACGTCAGGAAGTTCACAGTTCACATATTGCTGAAGCCTGGCTTGGAGAATTTTGAGCATTACTTTACTAGCGTGTGAGATGAGTGCAATTGTGCAGTAGTTTGAGCATTCTTTGGCATTGCCTTTCTTTGGGATTGGGATGAAAACTGACCTTTTCCAGTCCTGTGGCCACTGCTGAGTTTTCCAAATTTGCTGGCATATTGAGTGCAACACTTTCACAGCATCATCTTTCAAGATTTGAAATAGCTCCACTGGAATTCCATCACCTCCACTAGCTTTGTTCATAGTGATGCTTTCTAAGGCCCACTTGACTTCAAATTCCAAGATGTCTGGCTCTAGGTCAGTGATCACACCATCGTGATTATCTGGGTCGTGAAGATCTTTTTTGGACAGTTCTTCTGTGTATTCTTGCCATCTCTTCTTAATATCTTCTGCTTCTGTTAGGTCCATGCCATTTCTGTCCTTTATCGAGCCCATCTTTGCATGAAATGTTCCTTTGGTATCTCTGATTTTCTTGAAGAGATCCCTCGTCTTTCCCATTCTGTTGTTTTCCTCTATTTCTTTGCATTGATCGCTGAAGAAGGCTTTCTTATCTCTTCTGGCTATTCTTTGGAACTCTGCATTCAGATGTTTATATCTTTCCTTTTCTCCATTGCTTTTTCACTTCTCTTCTTTTCACAGCTATTTGTAAGGCCTCCCCCCACACAGCCATTTTGCTTTTTTTGCATTTCTTTTCCATGGGGATGGTCTTGGTCCCTGTCTCCTGTACAATGTCATGAACCTCATTCCATAGGTCATCAGGCACTCTATCTCTCAGATCTAGGCCCTTAAATCTATTTCTCACTTCCAATGTATAATCATAAGGGATTTTATTTAGGTCATACCTGAATGGTCTCGTGGTTTTCCCTACTTTCTTCAATTTCAGTCTGAATTTGGCAATAAGGAGTTCATGGTTTGAGCCACAGTCAGCTCCTGGTCTTGTTTTTGCTGACTGTATAGAGCTTCTCCATCTTTGGCTGCAAAGAATATAATCAATCTGATTTCGGTGTTGACCATCTGGTGATGTCCATGTATAGAGTCTTCTCTTGTGTTGTTGGAAGAGGGGGTTTGTTATGACCAGTGCATTTTCTTTGCAAAGCTCTATTAGTCTTTGCCCTGCTTCATTCCATATTCCAAGGCCAAATTTGCCTATTACTCCAGGTGTTTCTTGACTTCTTACTTTTGCATTCCATTCCCCTATAATGAAAAGGACATCTTTTTTGGGTGTTAGTTCTAAAAGGTCTTGTAGGTCTTCATAGAACTGTTCAACTTCAGCTTCTTCAGCATTAATGGTTGGGGCATAGACTTGTATTACTGTGACATTGAATGGTTTGCCTTGGAAACGAACAGAGATAATTCTGTCGTTTTTGAGATTGCATCCAAGTACTACATTTCGGACTCTTTTTTGTTGACCAGTGATGGCCAACCACTTCTTCTGAGGAATTCCCTGCCCGCAGTAGTAGGTATAATGGTCATCTGAGTTAAATTCACCCATTGCAGTTCATATGAGTTCGCTGATTGCTAGAATGTCGACATTCAACTTGACATCTCTTGTTTGACCACTTTCAATTTGCCTTGATTCATAGACCTGACATTCCAGGTTCCTATGCAATATTGCTCTTTACAGCATTGGACCTTGGTTCTATCATCAGTCACATCCACAGCTGGGTATTCTTTTGCTTTGGCTCCATCCCTTCATTCTTTCTGGAGTTATTTCTCCACTGATCTCTAGTAGCATATTGGGCACCTACTGACCTGGGGGAGTTTCTCTTTCAGTATCCTATCATTTTGCCTTTTCATACTCTTCATGGGGTTCTCAAGGAAAGAATACTGAAGTGCTTTGCCATTCCCTTCTCCAGTGGACCATATTCTGTCAGAGAAATATCAATAACCTCAGATATGCAGATGGCACCACCCTTATGGCAGAAAGTGAAGAGGAACTAAATAGCCTCTTGACGAAAGTGAAAGTGGAGAGGGAAAAAGTTGGCTTAACTCGACGTTCAGAAAATGCAGATCATGGTATCCGACACCATCACTTCATAGGAAATAGATGGGGAAACAGTGGAAACAGTGTCAGACATTATTTTGGGGGATGCAAAATCACTGCAGATGGTGACTGCAGCCATGAAATTAACAGACGCTTACTCCTTGGAAGGAAAATTTTGACCAACCTAGATAGCATATTCAAAAGCAGAGACATTACTTTGCCAACAAAGGTTCGTCTAGTTGAGGCTATAGTTTTTCCAGTGGTCATGTATGGATGTGAGAGTTGGACTGTGAAGAAGGCTGAGTGCCCAAGAATTGATGCTTTTGAACTGTGGTGTTGGAGAAGACTCTTGAGAATCCCTTGGATTGCAAGGAGATCCAACCAGTCCATTCTGAAGGAGATCAGCCCTGGGATTCCTTTGGAAGGAATGATGCTGAAGCTGAAACTCCAGTACTTTGGCCACCTCATGCAAAGAGTTGACTCACTGGAAAAGACTGTAATGTTGGGAGGGATTGGGGGCAGGAGGAGAAGGGGACGACAGAGGATGAGATGGCTGGATGGCATCACTGACTCGATGGACATTAGTCTGGGTGAACTCGAGGAGTTGGTGATGGACAGGGAGGCCTGGTGTGCTGCGATTCATGGGGTCATAAACAGTAGGACACGACTGAGCGACTGAACTGAACTGAAATGAAAAGTTAAATTTGGTCAGCAACTCTCAGAGTTCACTCAAACTCACGGCCATCAAGTCACTGATGCCATCCAGCCATCTCATCCTCTCTCGTCCCCCCTCCCCCTTCCCCCCAACCCCTCCCCCCCCGCCATCTCACCCCCCCCCCTCCCCCATCCCAGCATCAGAGTCTTTTCCAATGAGTCAACTCTTCGCATGAGGTAGCCAAAGTACTGGAGTTTCAGCTTTAGCATCATTCCTTCCAGTGAACACCCAGGACTGATCTCCTTCAGAATGGACTGGTTGGGTCTCCTTGCAGTCCAAGGGACTCTCAAGAGTCTTCTCCAACACCACAGTTCAAAAGCATCAATTCTTCGGTGCTCAGCCTACTTCACAGTCCAACTCTCACATCCATACATGACTACAGGAAAAACCATAGCCTCGACTAGACGGACCTTTGTTGGCAAAGTAATGTCTCTGCTTTTTAATATGCTATCTAGGTTGGTCATAACTTTCCTTCCAAGGAGTAAGCGTCTTTTAATTGCATGGCTGCAGTCACCATCTGCAGTGATTTGGGGGGGAGCCCCCAAAAATATATCACTTTTTTCCTCTTTTCATTCATTTTCCTACTTGAAAACCGGACGCCATGATCTTCATTCTCTGAATGTTGAGCTTTAAGCCAACTTTTTCACCCTCCACTTTCACCTTCATCAAGAGACTTTTAGTTCCTCTTCACTTTCTGCCATAAGGGTGGTGTCATCTGCATATCTGAGGTGATTGATATTTCTCCCAGCAATCTTGATTCCAGCTTGTGTTTCTTCCAGCCCAGCGTTTCTCATGATGTACTCTGCATGTTATTTAAATAAACAGGGTGACAATATACAGCAATTCTCATAGGGGAGTCTAAAATGACTCCCATGAACTATACACCGCATGGAATTCTCCAGGCCAGAATACTGGAATGGGTAGCTGTTTTCTTCTCCAGGGGATCTTTGTGACCCAGGAATCGCACCCAGGTCTCCTGCATGGAAGGTGGATTCTTTACCAGCTGAGCTACCAGTGAAGCCTGACACCTTCTATGGATTTTTACAAATATTACATCCTGGGGTGGGAAGGGGAGAACAGAACGAACACATCTACCTAAGTAGGTTTACTAACTACCTCCATAAGTTTATGAACCAAGGAAACGAACCTATATGAATAATGCAGCTATGAAAGTTGACTACCACTAAATCCAGTAGCAATAACTGTAGATTAGGAAAAAAAAAAAAAATGGTGGCTCACATGGTAAACAATTCGCCTGCAATGCAGGAGACTAGGGTTCGATTTCTGGGTCGGGAAGAGTCCCTGGAGAAGGGAATGGAAACTCACTGCAGTATTCTGGCCTGGAGTATTCCATGGACAGAGGAGCCTGGCAGGTTACAGTCCATAGGTTGGCTAAGAGTCCCACAGGACTGAGTGACTGACACTACAGAAAACAAAGCACAGCCCAAAAGACAATTACACCTGCGACAGAAACGTGGGATCACCCCCAAAGAGCTCTCCTTTTCCCAGGTGGCTCTCTCTCTGAAAGTCGCTCAGTCGTGTCTGACCAGAGCCTGTCTGGCTCCTCTGTCCAGGGGTTTCCCCAGGCAAGAATACTGCAGTGGGTAACCATTCCCTTCTCCAGGAGAGCCTTCCCCAGGAACTGAGCCTGGGTCTACCACAGTGAAAGCAGGCTCTCTAAGCCATCAGGGGAAACTCTAATCAGCAAAAAAAAAAAAAAAAAGAAAGAAAGAAAAAAGAAAAACAAACCTGTCTGCCAATATCCGAGGCCTGGGTTCCGTCCGTGGAGAGCAAAAAAATCTGGCTGGTTTATTTGCTCAGCCATGTCCAATCCTCCACCCTGTCTTCGCCTGAAAAACCCCACGGTGGTTTTATGGACATTGGGCTTCCCTTGGGTCTCAGCTGGAAAAGAATTCGCCTACAATGTGGGAGACCTGGGTTTCATCCCTGGGTTGGGAAGATCCTAGCAAAGGGGAAGGCTAACCACTCCAGTAGTCAGGCCTGGAAAATTCCATGGACTGCATCGTACATGGGGTCACAAAAAGTGGGGACACGACTAAGCGACTTTTGCTTTCAACTCACCAAAGGCCAAACCAGCAATCCGAAATGGTAAAGACACAAAGCTTCAAGAATCTAAAAAAATCGCCGAAATCACTTATTTTCCAAGTTCTACTTTTCACACAAGAATATCGGTCTTATTTAAGCTCATAAGACCTCCAAAAACCATTGGCTAATGTAAAATTTCTTTCTTTCTTGGTCCTACTTGACTTAGTCTGCACAGCAATACTAGAGTTTAAGCTCAAGATACTGGACCGTGCCTGGGCATGTACTGATGAGGGGAAGCTCACACCTAATACACTGAGGATGAGAAGCAAAAAAAGGGGTAAGTCCCCGTGAAGAGGTTGTAGCAGATCTCTTCACATTGGTGGACGAAGGCTCATTCTTCAAAATAGTATGTTTAAAGGAAATCTATGGTAAATTCAAATAATACACTGAACATATTGTGTGCAGTGCATTCGGGTTATGCAAATAAATGCATGAGTCCCCACCCCGAGATTCGTGCCTTTGCCACCCAAGCTCCCGCGAAGCCTGCTTCCAGTCCCTTGATGCCAGGCCCCTGACTCCATGTCTTCTCCTGGACCCCCTGTGTCTCATTTCTTTCGAATAAAGGATTTTCTCGACAGCCTAAGAAAATGATATGGGAGTGCTGCATTTGACACAGAGAAGGTTCACTATAATGTCAAATGAAACAGAGTGCCCTGAGTGCACAGTCGTGCCAAACTATTTGCGACCCCATGGACTGCAGCCCTCCAGGCTCCTCTGTCCATGGAATTCTCCAGGCAAGAATACTGCAGTGGGTAGCCACACCCTGGTCAGATCAGATCAGATCAGACCAGTCGCTCAGTCGTGTCCGACTCTTTGCGACCCCGTGAACTGCAGCACGCCAGGCCTCCCTGTCCATCACCAGCTCCCGGAGGTCACTCAGACTCACATCCATCGAGTCAGTGAGGCCATCCAGCCATCTCATCCTCTGTCGTCCCCTTCTCCTCCTGCCCCCAATCCCTCCCAGCATCAGAGTCTTCTCCAGTGAGTCAACTCTTCGCATGAGGTGGCCAAAATACTGGAGTTTCAGCTTTAGCATCATTCCTTCCAAAGAAATCCCAGGGCTGATCTCCTTCAGAATGGACCGGTTGGATCTCCTTGCAGTCCAAGGGACTCTCAAGAGTCTTCTCCAACACCACAGTTCAAAAGCATCAATTCTTCGGGGCTCATCCTTCTTCACAGTCCAGCTCTCACATCCATACATGACCACAGGAAAGACCATAGCCTTGACTAGCCATACCCAAATGGGTAGCTTCTCCAGGAGCTTCTTCCCCAGGAGCGAGCCTCCGTTTTCCACACTGTAAGTGGACTCTTCACTGTCTAAGCCACCAGGGTGACTCTAATCCCCACACACACACACACACACACACACACACACACACACACACACACACACACAGCTGTCTACCAATATAGGAGGAGCTGGTTTCATCCTTGGGTCATAAAAATTGTTCAGTTCCTTCGCTCAGTCATCTCCACACAGCTCTGCTTGGGGCTTGTTCAAATGCATGTCCACCGAGAAAGTGAGTGCTCTATAATGAGTCAACGTCGTCCCTTTCTCCTCCTGTCTTCAATCTTTCCCAGAATCAAAAAACAAAAAATCTCGAGGAAAACCCGTTCAGCCTTATGAAAATGTTACTGACTAAAAATTAAGAACATGGTTTCCCTAGATGGAGCTTCCCTCATGGCTCAGACGGTAAAGCATCTGCTTGGAATGCAGGAGACCTGGGTTCGATCCCTGGGGTCGGGACGATCCCTGGGAGAAGAAAATGGCAACCCATTTCAGTACTCTTAGCCTAGAAAACCCCACGGACTGAGAAGCCTGGTAGGCTACAGTCCATGGGGCCGCAAAGCGACTTCACTTCACTTCCCTAGATGACCTAACTGATGCAGGTATAGGAAAACGGCTATCACTTTCTAAACTCTACTTTTCCACACAGCTATATTAGCCTTGTTTAACACAAGGCCTCCAAAATTGTGAGGGTTCTGGCGATCCTTACCTGGATCTACCCGGCCGAGTCCTCAGTAAAACATCAAAGACTCATGCCGGGTAGGAGCAAGAGTAAGACTAACTATACCCCGGAGCCCGTGAACATCCTGACTACATCACGGCCACTCCTAACACAGTGAGGGTGAGGAGCGTCCAGGGTAAGTCCGGGTCAAGAGTTTGCAGATCTTCTCACGGAAGTGGATGAAGGCTCATTCTTTGAAATACTACGTTTTAAATAAAATTATGATAGTTGAAATAATAAATAGAAACTACATTGCGCGCAGTGCATGCTGGTTATGCAAATGAAGGCTGAGTAACCACCGCCGAGATTCACGCCTCTCCCCGCCCCAGCTCCCAGGAAGCCAGCTTCCAGTCCCTTGTTCCCAGGCCCCTGACTCCATGTTTTCTCCTCCTCGACACTCTGGGTCTGATTTCGTTTGAATAAGGCTTTTCTTGATGGCTTAAGATGATGATATAGGGGTGCTGCATTTGACACAGAGAAGGTTCACTATAATGTCGAATGAAATAGAGTGCCGAACACACTCAGTCGTGCTCAGACTATTTGCGACCTCATGGACTGTAGCCCTCCAGGCTCCTCTGTCCATGGAATTCTCCAGGCAAGAATACTGCAGTGGGTAGCCATTCCCTTCTCCAGGAGATGCTTCCCCAGGAGCGAATCTGGGTCTCCCGCTTTGTAAATGGACTCTTTATGTCTAGGCCATCAGGGTGACTCGAATCACCATATTAAAAAAAAAAAAAAAAAAAAAGGTGACTGCCAAAATAGGAGGGCCCGGATCCGTCGCTGGGTCGTGAAAATTGTCCAGTTCATTTGCACAGTTCTGTCCGACCGGCTTTCCTATCCATCACTAACTCCCGGGGCATGTTCAAACTCATGTCCACCAAGTCAGTGAAGCTATCTAATCGTTTTACCCAAAGTCGTCCCTGTCTCCTCCTGTCTTCCATCTTTCCTAGCACCAGAAACATCTTCCCAAAACCCACTCACGACTATGAGAACCTTACTGACCAAAGACCAATCAATCTTACTGACCAATCAACCTGACGTGCCCCCAGAGAAATCTGTATGTAGGTCAAGAAGCAATGGTTAGAACCGGACATGGAACAACAGACTGGTTCCAAAGCAGCAAAGGAGAACCTCAGGGCTGCGTGTTGTCACCCTGCTTATTTAACTTTCATGCAGACTACATCATGCGAAATGCCATGCTGGATGAAGCACAGGCTGCAATCAAGATTACCAGGAGAAACATCAATAACCTCAGATATGCAGATGACACCACCCTTATGGCAGGAAGCGAAGAACTAAAGAGCCTCTTGATGAAAGTGAAAGAGGAGAGTCAAAAAGTTGGCTTAAAACTCAACATTTGGCTACCTACTTTGGCCACCTGATGCGAAGAACTGACTCAGTGGAGAAGACCCTGGTGCTGGGAAAGATTGAAGGCTTGAGGAGAAGGGGACAGCAGAGAATGAGATGGTTGGATGGCGTCACCGCCTCGATGTACATGACTTTGAGCAAGTTCCAGGACTTGGTGATGGACAGGGACCCTGGTGTGCTGCAGTCCATGGGGTCGAGAAAAGTCAGTCACAACTCAGCGACTGAATTCAACACGGCATGGCTCATAGTTTCATTGAGTTAGACAGGGCTGTGGTCCATGTGATCAGTTTGACAAGCTCTCTGTGACACTGGTTTTCATTCTGTCTGCCCTCTGACAGATAAAGATAAGAGGCTTATGGAAGCTTCCTGCTGGGAGAGACTGACCGTGGGGGAAATCGGGTCTTGTTCTGATGGGCGGGGCCATGCTCAGTAAATGTTTAATCCAATTTTCTGTTGATGGGCGGGGCTGTTTCCCTCCCTGTTGTTTGACCTGAGACCCAACTAAGGTGGAGGTAATGAAGAGAATGGCCACCTCCTTCCAAAGGTCCCAGGCAGGCACTGCTGCACTCAGTGCCCCCGACCGTGCAGCAGTACACTGCCGACCCATGCCCTCCGCCAGGGACTCCTAGAGACACCCACGGGCAAGCCTGGGTCAGTCCCTTGTGGGGGTCCCTGCTCCTTTCTTCCGGATCCTGGTGTGCACAAGGTTTTGTTTGTGCCCTCCAAGAGTCTGTTTCCCCAGTCCTGTGTAGGTTCTGTAATCAAATCCCACTGGCCTCCAGGGTCAAATTCCTTGGGGGTTCTCAGTTCCCTTGCCAGATCCCCAGGTTGGTAAGTCTGTTGTAGGTCCTAGAACTTTCTTAACAGTGCGAGAATTTCTTTGGTATGATCGTTCTGCACTTTGTGGTTCGTCTGCTCGGGGGCTCTATGGTTGGGGTTAATGGCGACCTCCTCCAAGAGGGCTTATGCCACAGGCTGGGTGACCAGGGCTCCTGCACCCAGAGCCCCTGCCCCTGCGGCAGGCCACTGCTGACCCCCAGTCCCTCCACAGGAGACACTCACACACGGTTCTGGCTCGGTCTCTGTGGGGTCTCTGAGCCCTGGTGTGCACAAGGCTTTGTTTGAGCCCTCCAAGGGTCACTGATGGGTATGAGATTTGATTCCAAACGAAATTTCGCCCCTCCTACCACCTTGCTGGGGCATCTCCTTTGCCCTTGGATGTGGGGTATCTTTTCTGGTGGGATCCAACATTCTCCTGTTCTTGGTTGTTCAGCACCGAGTTGTTATTTTGGACTTCTCCCAGGAGAAAATGAGGGCACGTCCTTCTACTCTGCCATCTTGTATGGGAGTATTTGATCAGAGTCCCATAACACTGAATGAGGGTTTCCAACAGATTTTTTGGTGCTGGGAAAAGATTGAAAGCAGGGGGACAAAGGGACGACATTGATAAAACCAATTAGATGGCGTCACCAACTGAATGGACATGAGTTTGAGCAAGCATGGGTGTTGGTAACAGACAGGAAGGCTGGTCAGATAAGACTCAGCACAATTTTCACGACCCAGGGATGAAATCGGGTCCTCCTATATTGGCATACAGCTTTTTTTTTTTTTTTTTTTTTAACTGATTACAGCCACCCTGATGGCTTAGACAGTAAAGAGTCTGCTGACAATAAGGGAGACCCAGGTTCCATCCTGGGGAAGCTTCTCCTGGAGGAGGGAATGGCTACACACTGCCGTATTCTTGCCTGGAGAATTCCATGGACAGAGGAGCCTGGAGGGCTACAGTCCACGAGGTCGCAAATAGTCTGGGCACGACTGAGTAGGTCCGGCACTCTATTTCATTCAACATTATAGTGAACCCTCCCTGTGCCGCATTTGAGCCCAAATATCATTAGCTTCAGCCGTCAAGAAAATCGTTATTCAAAAGAAATCAGACTCAGAGTGTCGAGGAGGAGAAAACATGAAGAGAGGGGCCTGGGGACAAGGCAATGGTAGCTGGCTTTAAAGGGAGCTGGCGTGGGGAAAGGCGTCAATCTCGGCGGCCGGTTACTCAGCATTCATTTGCATACCCAGCATGCACTGCGCGCCATGTCGTTTGAATTTACTATTACAATTTATTGTAGATCTCTTTAAAACGTAGTATTTCGAAGAATGAGCCTTCATCCACTTGCGTGAAGTGATCTGCTGCAAACTCTTGCCCTGGACTTATGCTTGATGTAACTCACCCTCACTGCTTTAGGAGTGAGTGTTCCCTCATCTCTATGGGCACAGGCACAGTGCCTTAAGGCCAGGGTCATTCTTGCCGTGGTCCAACCGGGTCTCTTGTGTTGTACTTGAGACTCGGTTGGTCAAGCCCACGGGAAGAATATAAGCAAATCCAACATAATTTTTGGAGGTCTTTTTCAAGACCAACATTGTTGTGTTCAAAAACAGACCTTGAGGAACAAAAGTTTGGAGGCAGAGTTTTTTCTGGGGTTCCTGTACTTAAGGGTTTCCTGTGTGTTTATCACATGAAATCATGAAGTTAGGCTTTGGAGTATTCGGTTGGCTTTCTCAGTCTCGTCCTAGTATTTTGTAACCCCACGGGCTGCAGCAATTCAGGTTTCCCTGTCTATCACCCATTCTCAGAGCTTCGTCACACTCATGCCCTTCGAATCCACCGTGCTATCTAATCTTCTCATTTTCTGTCGTCTCCTTCCTCCTCCCTCCTTGAGTCCTGCCCACCATCAGGGTCTGTTCTAGTAAGTCAGTTCTTTGTAGCAGGTGGCCAAAGCAGAGTATTGGAGCTTCAGTGGCAACATCAGTTCTTCCGATGAATATTCAGGATTGGTTTCCTCTAGGCTGGGCAGCTTGGATTTCCTTGCAGTCCAAGGGACTCTCAAGAGTCTTCTCCAAGACCACAGTCCAAAAGCATCAATGTTTCGGCTGGCAGCTTTCCTTACAGTCCAACTCTCGCATCCATACGTGACTGCTGGAAAAACGATATCTTTGGCTGGACGGACCTTTGTCGGCAAAGTAATATCTCTGCTTTTTCACATGCTGTCTTGGTTGGTCATAGCTTTTTTCCCAAGTAGCAAGCGTCTTTTCCTTTCATGGCTGAAGTCACCGTCCTCTGTGATGCTGGAGCACAAGAAAGTAAAGCCTGTCACTGTCTCCATTGTTTCCACATCTATTTGCCATGCAGTGATGGGACTGAATGCCATGATCTTCGTTTTCTGAATGTTGAGCTTTAAGCCAACTTTTTCACCCTCCACTTTCGCCTTCATCAAGAGGCTCTTTAGTTCTTTTTCGCTTTCTGTCATAAGGGTGGTGTCATCTGCATTTCGGAGGTTATTGATGTTTCACTGGGCAATGCTGATTCCAGCTTGTGTTTCATCCAGGTTGGCATTTTGCATGATGTACTCCGTGTATAAGTTAAATAAGCAGGGTGACAATATACAGCCTTGATGTTCTCCTTTACCGCTTTAGAACCAGCCTGGTTTTCAATGTCCAGTTCTAACTGTTGCTTCTTGACCCGCATACAGGTTTCTCAGGGGGCAAATAAGGTTGATTGTTCAGTAAGATTGGTCTTCGGTCAGCAAGGTTCTCATTATCCTGAATGGGTTTTCCAGGAGATTTTCCCACCTTCCATGCAGGAGACCTGGGTCGATTCCTGGGTCTGGAAGATCCCCTGGAGAAGTGAATAGCTACCCAATCCAGTATTCTGGCCTGGAGAATTCCATGCACTGCATAGTTCAAGGGAGTCATTTTAGACTCCCTATGAGGATGGCTGATCAAAGCGTATATTTACCTTTTCATTTATGTGGTGCCAATTTTTGCTTTTTCTCCAAAGACAGTGTACCGGTGCACAATCAACAGTGCTATATCAACATTTCACGGTTTCACATGCCCAGCAACTCTTGGTGTTTTCAGGCTTTTAGGATTTTTGACCGTTTGGGAGGTGTGCAACCCCTCATTTAAAGTATTTGCATGTAATTTCACTGTATGGAGGAGCCATCACTTGTTCAAGTCAAAATTCTGGTGTAGGGCGTGGTTTCCAATTTTTTCTGTTTTATACTCAACGCAGTGGTTGTCCAATTACTTCCTCAGAACAAATTCCAAGAGTGAAAATGCCAGACTAAATGTTCCACACCCTGAAATTTTTTATCCATATTGCCCACCTGTCAACATAGAAAGATTTTACAATTTTACATTCTTATCTACAGTATTTGCATACCTTTACTCCCAAATGCGTTTCAAAAGCATCTTTTTTTCTTAAAAAAATCTGTTTTGTATATACTTAAAGTTTTCATTTGTTTTTTTAAAATTTATTTTTTAATTGAAGGATAATTGCTTTCAGAATTTAATTTTAAAGGCCAAATGACACAGGGCTCTCAGAAGAGCAAAACCCAGGATTTCTTTTTTCCATCCCAGTTCCCACTTCCCAGAAAAACCATTTTAATCCTTAGCAGTTTCATCTACTTCGTTCTATAACTCATAGTATGCTTATATGACTCTTTTCTTCGTTTGGTTTTACAGTGTGGCGGACAGGCTAGATGCCCACGCGGATATCAAATTTTCCTCAACCTTCAGAGATAGCTAAGAATTCCTGAGCCTTTCCAGGGTTCTGAAGCGCTCAAGTGTCCTTGCCCCCACTTGGCTGCTGTTACCTGTTCTCCTGTTTTGTCAATAAGAACGTATCTTTTCTTTTGATTCATTTACTGTCATTTAGTGGGGTTTTTGTGGACAGAGTAGAGATAAATGGATATATTTAATCTGCCATATTCAACCTGAAATCTGAAGATACTGTAGATTTTATTATCATCATTATTATTATTATTTGGCCGTGCTGCAGTTCCCCATTCAGGGATTTAGCCTCTGCCCCTGCAGCGGAGTCCCAACTACTGCACCATCAGGGAATTCCCGTTACTTTTAGAAATTTTTTTTAAAACTTTGAAAGCAATTAGAGTAATATCTATGTTAGAAAGGCCTCTCTGAAAATCGGTTAACACTTGGGACACAGATGGACGTTAAGAAACATGGAATCAGCTGAGCGCCCCCTACTGGAACATATTGCCCAAAGAAGTCTGACTTTAACTGGAGGCAATTAAAATTTTCTGTGTGTGTGGGGATTGGGCATCCGCATTTTTAAAGTTCTTAAGTGATTCTGGAGTGCAGAGTCACTGTTCTCGGCTAAATGGATATATTTAATCTGCAGCAAAATGACAACATCACTGGACAATTTTCACTCTGTCATGGCAACTACCTGGAGAGTATAAAATTGATGTGGGGTCCTGGTCATGGGATTTTTAGAATCTCCCCGACTCCTTTGGTGGACCGCCACGAATGTGAAGCACTGGGCCCTGAACAAAGAGGCCCCAGGGAAAGTCAGACTTCTTTGGGCAATATGTTCCAGTAGGGGGCGCTCAGCTGATTCCATGTTTCTTAACGTCCATCTGTGTCCCAAGTGTTAACCGATTTTCAGAGAGGCCTTTCTAACATAGATATTACTCTAATTGCTTTCAAAGTTTTAAAAAAAATTTCTAAAAGTAACGGGAATTCCCTGATGGTGCAGTAGTTGGGACTCCGCTGCAGGGGCAGAGGCTAAATCCCTGAATGGGGAACTGCAGCACGGCCAAATAATAATAATAATGATGATAATAAAATCTACAGTATCTTCAGATTTCAGGTTGAATATGGCAGATTAAATATATCCATTTATCTCTACTCTGTCCACAAAAACCCCACTAAATGACAGTAAATGAATCAAAAGAAAAGATACGTTCTTATTGACAAAACAGGAGAACAGGTAACAGCAGCCAAGTGGGGGCAAGGACACTTGAGCGCTTCAGAACCCTGGAAAGGCTCAGGAATTCTTAGCTATCTCTGAAGGTTGAGGAAAATTTGATATCCGCGTGGGCATCTAGCCTGTCCGCCACACTGTAAAACCAAACGAAGAAAAGAGTCATATAAGCATACTATGAGTTATAGAACGAAGTAGATGAAACTGCTAAGGATTAAAATGGTTTTTCTGGGAAGTGGGAACTGGGATGGAAAAAAGAAATCCTGGGTTTTGCTCTTCTGAGAGCCCTGTGTCATTTGGCCTTTAAAATTAAATTCTGAAAGCAATTATCCTTCAATTAAAAAATAAATTTTAAAAAAACAAATGAAAACTTTAAGTATATACAAAACAGATTTTTTTAAGAAAAAAAGATGCTTTTGAAACGCATTTGGGAGTAAAGGTATGCAAATACTGTAGATAAGAATGTAAAATTGTAAAATCTTTCTATGTTGACAGGTGGGCAATATGGATAAAAAATTTCAGGGTGTGGAACATTTAGTCTGGCATTTTCACTCTTGGAATTTGTTCTGAGGAAGTAATTGGACAACCACTGCGTTGAGTATAAAACAGAAAAAATTGGAAACCACGCCCTACACCAGAATTTTGACTTGAACAAGTGATGGCTCCTCCATACAGTGAAATTACATGCAAATACTTTAAATGAGGGGTTGCACACCTCCCAAACGGTCAAAAATCCTAAAAGCCTGAAAACACCAAGAGTTGCTGGGCATGTGAAACCGTGAAATGTTGATATAGCACTGTTGATTGTGCACCGGTACACTGTCTTTGGAGAAAAAGCAAAAATTGGCACCACATAAATGAAAAGGTAAATATACGCTTTGATCAGCCATCCTCATAGGGAGTCTAAAATGACTCCCTTGAACTATGCAGTGCATGGAATTCTCCAGGCCAGAATACTGGATTGGGTAGCTATTCACTTCTCCAGGGGATCTTCCAGACCCAGGAATCGACCCAGGTCTCCTGCATGGAAGGTGGGAAAATCTCCTGGAAAACCCATTCAGGATAATGAGAACCTTGCTGACCGAAGACCAATCTTACTGAACAATCAACCTTATTTGCCCCCTGAGAAACCTGTATGCGGGTCAAGAAGCAACAGTTAGAACTGGACATTGAAAACCAGGCTGGTTCTAAAGCGGTAAAGGAGAACATCAAGGCTGTATATTGTCACCCTGCTTATTTAACTTATACACGGAGTACATCATGCAAAATGCCAACCTGGATGAAACACAAGCTGGAATCAGCATTGCCCAGTGAAACATCAATAACCTCCGAAATGCAGATGACACCACCCTTATGACAGAAAGCGAAAAAGAACTAAAGAGCCTCTTGATGAAGGCGAAAGTGGAGGGTGAAAAAGTTGGCTTAAAGCTCAACATTCAGAAAACGAAGATCATGGCATTCAGTCCCATCACTGCATGGCAAATAGATGTGGAAACAATGGAGACAGTGACAGGCTTTACTTTCTTGTGCTCCAGCATCACAGAGGACGGTGACTTCAGCCATGAAAGGAAAAGACGCTTGCTACTTGGGAAAAAAGCTATGACCAACCAAGACAGCATGTGAAAAAGCAGAGATATTACTTTGCCGACAAAGGTCCGTCCAGCCAAAGATATCGTTTTTCCAGCAGTCACGTATGGATGCGAGAGTTGGACTGTAAGGAAAGCTGCCAGCCGAAACATTGATGCTTTTGGACTGTGGTCTTGGAGAAGACTCTTGAGAGTCCCTTGGACTGCAAGGAAATCCAAGCTGCCCAGCCTAGAGGAAACCAATCCTGAATATTCATCGGAAGAACTGATGTTGCCACTGAAGCTCCAATACTCTGCTTTGGCCACCTGCTACAAAGAACTGACTTACTAGAACAGACCCTGATGGTGGGCAGGACTCAAGGAGGGAGGAGGAAGGAGACGACAGAAAATGAGAAGATTAGATAGCACGGTGGATTCGAAGGGCATGAGTGTGACGAAGCTCTGAGAATGGGTGATAGACAGGGAAACCTGAATTGCTGCAGCCCGTGGGGTTACAAAATACTAGGACGAGACTGAGAAAGCCAACCGAATACTCCAAAGCCTAACTTCATGATTTCATGTGATAAACACACAGGAAACCCTTAAGTACAGGAACCCCAGAAAAAACTCTGCCTCCAAACTTTTGTTCCTCAAGGTCTGTTTTTGAACACAACAATGTTGGTCTTGAAAAAGACCTCCAAAAATTATGTTGGATTTGCTTATATTCTTCCCGTGGGCTTGACCAACCGAGTCTCAAGTACAACACAAGAGACCCGGTTGGACCACGGCAAGAATGACCCTGGCCTTAAGGCACTGTGCCTGTGCCCATAGAGATGAGGGAACACTCACTCCTAAAGCAGTGAGGGTGAGTTACATCAAGCATAAGTCCAGGGCAAGAGTTTGCAGCAGATCACTTCACGCAAGTGGATGAAGGCTCATTCTTCGAAATACTACGTTTTAAAGAGATCTACAATAAATTGTAATAGTAAATTCAAACGACATGGCGCGCAGTGCATGCTGGGTATGCAAATGAATGCTGAGTAACCGGCCGCCGAGATTGACGCCTTTCCCCACGCCAGCTCCCTTTAAAGCCAGCTACCATTGCCTTGTCCCCAGGCCCCTCTCTTCATGTTTTCTCCTCCTCGACACTCTGAGTCTGATTTCTTTTGAATAACGATTTTCTTGACGGCTGAAGCTAATGATATTTGGGCTCAAATGCGGCACAGGGAGGGTTCACTATAATGTTGAATGAAATAGAGTGCCGGACCTACTCAGTCGTGCCCAGACTATTTGCGACCTCGTGGACTGTAGCCCTCCAGGCTCCTCTGTCCATGGAATTCTCCAGGCAAGAATACGGCAGTGTGTAGCCATTCCCTCCTCCAGGAGAAGCTTCCCCAGGATGGAACCTGGGTCTCCCTTATTGTCAGCAGACTCTTTACTGTCTAAGCCATCAGGGTGGCTGTAATCAGTTAAAAAAAAAAAAAAAAAAAAAAAAAAGCTGTATGCCAATATAGGAGGACCCGATTTCATCCCTGGGTCGTGAAAATTGTGCTGAGTCTTATCTGACCAGCCTTCCTGTCTGTTACCAACACCCATGCTTGCTCAAACTCATGTCCATTCAGTTGGTGACGCCATCTAATTGGTTTTATCAATGTCGTCCCTTTGTCCCCCTGCTTTCAATCTTTTCCCAGCACCAAAAAATCTGTTGGAAACCCTCATTCAGTGTTATGGGACTCTGATCAAATACTCCCATACAAGATGGCAGAGTAGAAGGACGTGCCCTCATTTTCTCCTGGGAGAAGTCCAAAATAACAACTCGGTGCTGAACAACCAAGAACAGGAGAATGTTGGATCCCACCAGAAAAGATACCCCACATCCAAGGGCAAAGGAGATGCCCCAGCAAGGTGGTAGGAGGGGCGAAATTTCGTTTGGAATCAAATCTCATACCCATCAGTGACCCTTGGAGGGCTCAAACAAAGCCTTGTGCACACCAGGGCTCAGAGACCCCACAGAGACCGAGCCAGAACCGTGTGTGAGTGTCTCCTGTGGAGGGACTGGGGGTCAGCAGTGGCCTGCCGCAGGGGCAGGGGCTCTGGGTGCAGGAGCCCTGGTCACCCAGCCTGTGGCATAAGCCCTCTTGGAGGAGGTCGCCATTAACCCCAACCATAGAGCCCCCGAGCAGACGAACCACAAAGTGCAGAACGATCATACCAAAGAAATTCTCGCACTGTTAAGAAAGTTCTAGGACCTACAACAGACTTACCAACCTGGGGATCTGGCAAGGGAACTGAGAACCCCCAAGGAATTTGACCCTGGAGGCCAGTGGGATTTGATTACAGAACCTACACAGGACTGGGGAAACAGACTCTTGGAGGGCACAAACAAAACCTTGTGCACACCAGGATCCGGAAGAAAGGAGCAGGGACCCCCACAAGGGACTGACCCAGGCTTGCCCGTGGGTGTCTCTAGGAGTCCCTGGCGGAGGCATGGGTCGGCAGTGTACTGCTGCACGGTCGGGGGCACTGAGTGCAGCAGTGCCTGCCTGGGACCTTTGGAAGGAGGTGGCCATTCTCTTCATTACCTCCACCTTAGTTGGGTCTCAGGTCAAACAACAGGGAGGGAAACAGCCCCGCCCATCAACAGAAAATTGGATTAAACATTTACTGAGCATGGCCCCGCCCATCAGAACAAGACCCGATTTCCCCCACGGTCAGTCTCTCCCAGCAGGAAGCTTCCATAAGCCTCTTATCTTTATCTGTCAGAGGGCAGACAGAATGAAAACCAGTGTCACAGAGAGCTTGTCAAACTGATCACATGGACCACAGCCCTGTCTAACTCAATGAAACTATGAGCCATGCCGTGTTGAATTCAGTCGCTGAGTTGTGACTGACTTTTCTCGACCCCATGGACTGCAGCACACCAGGGTCCCTGTCCATCACCAAGTCCTGGAACTTGCTCAAAGTCATGTACATCGAGGCGGTGACGCCATCCAACCATCTCATTCTCTGCTGTCCCCTTCTCCTCAAGCCTTCAATCTTTCCCAGCACCAGGGTCTTCTCCACTGAGTCAGTTCTTCGCATCAGGTGGCCAAAGTAGGTAGCCAAATGTTGAGTTTTAAGCCAACTTTTTGACTCTCCTCTTTCACTTTCATCAAGAGGCTCTTTAGTTCTTCGCTTCCTGCCATAAGGGTGGTGTCATCTGCATATCTGAGGTTATTGATGTTTCTCCTGGTAATCTTGATTGCAGCCTGTGCTTCATCCAGCATGGCATTTCGCATGATGTAGTCTGCATGAAAGTTAAATAAGCAGGGTGACAACACGCAGCCCTGAGGTTCTCCTTTGCTGCTTTGGAACCAGTCTGTTGTTCCATGTCCGGTTCTAACCATTGCTTCTTGACCTACATACAGATTTCTCTGGGGGCACGTCAGGTTGATTGGTCAGTAAGATTGATTGGTCTTTGGTCAGTAAGGTTCTCATAGTCGTGAGTGGGTTTTGGGAAGATGTTTCTGGTGCTGGGAAAGATGGAAGACAGGAGGAGACAGGGACGACTTTGGGTAAAACGATTAGATAGCTTCACTGACTTGGTGGACATGAGTTTGAACATGCCCCGGGAGTTAGTGATGGATAGGAAAGCCGGTCGGACAGAACTGTGCAAATGAACTGGACAATTTTCACGACCCAGCGACGGATCCGGGCCCTCCTATTTTGGCAGTCACCTTTTTTTTTTTTTTTTTTTTTAATATGGTGATTCGAGTCACCCTGATGGCCTAGACATAAAGAGTCCATTTACAAAGCGGGAGACCCAGATTCGCTCCTGGGGAAGCATCTCCTGGAGAAGGGAATGGCTACCCACTGCAGTATTCTTGCCTGGAGAATTCCATGGACAGAGGAGCCTGGAGGGCTACAGTCCATGAGGTCGCAAATAGTCTGAGCACGACTGAGTGTGTTCGGCACTCTATTTCATTCGACATTATAGTGAACCTTCTCTGTGTCAAATGCAGCACCCCTATATCATCATCTTAAGCCATCAAGAAAAGCCTTATTCAAACGAAATCAGACCCAGAGTGTCGAGGAGGAGAAAACATGGAGTCAGGGGCCTGGGAACAAGGGACTGGAAGCTGGCTTCCTGGGAGCTGGGGCGGGGAGAGGCGTGAATCTCGGCGGTGGTTACTCAGCCTTCATTTGCATAACCAGCATGCACTGCGCGCAATGTAGTTTCTATTTATTATTTCAACTATCATAATTTTATTTAAAACGTAGTATTTCAAAGAATGAGCCTTCATCCACTTCCGTGAGAAGATCTGCAAACTCTTGACCCGGACTTACCCTGGACGCTCCTCACCCTCACTGTGTTAGGAGTGGCCGTGATGTAGTCAGGATGTTCACGGGCTCCGGGGTATAGTTAGTCTTACTCTTGCTCCTACCCGGCATGAGTCTTTGATGTTTTACTGAGGACTCGGCCGGGTAGATCCAGGTAAGGATCGCCAGAACCCTCACAATTTTTGGAGGCCTTGTGTTAAACAAGGCTAATATAGCTGTGTGGAAAAGTAGAGTTTAGAAAGTGATAGCCGTTTTCCTATACCTGCATCAGTTAGGTCATCTAGGGAAGTGAAGTGAAGTCGCTTTGCGGCCCCATGGACTGTAGCCTACCAGGCTTCTCAGTCCGTGGGGTTTTCTAGGCTAAGAGTACTGAAATGGGTTGCCATTTTCTTCTCCCAGGGATCGTCCCGACCCCAGGGATCGAACCCAGGTCTCCTGCATTCCAAGCAGATGCTTTACCGTCTGAGCCATGAGGGAAGCTCCATCTAGGGAAACCATGTTCTTAATTTTTAGTCAGTAACATTTTCATAAGGCTGAACGGGTTTTCCTCGAGATTTTTTGTTTTTTGATTCTGGGAAAGATTGAAGACAGGAGGAGAAAGGGACGACGTTGACTCATTATAGAGCACTCACTTTCTCGGTGGACATGCATTTGAACAAGCCCCAAGCAGAGCTGTGTGGAGATGACTGAGCGAAGGAACTGAACAATTTTTATGACCCAAGGATGAAACCAGCTCCTCCTATATTGGTAGACAGCGGGTGTGTGTGTGTGTGTGTGTGTGTGTGTGTGTGTGTGTGTGTGTGTGTGTGTGTGTGTGTGTGATTAGAGTCACCCTGGTGGCTTAGACAGTGAAGAGTCCACTTACAGTGTGGAAAACGGAGGCTCGCTCCTGGGGAAGAAGCTCCTGGAGAAGCTACCCATTTGGGTATGGCTAGTCAAGGCTATGGTCTTTCCTGTGGTCATGTATGGATGTGAGAGCTGGACTGTGAAGAAGGATGAGCCCCGAAGAATTGATGCTTTTGAACTGTGGTGTTGGAGAAGACTCTTGAGAGTCCCTTGGACTGCAAGGAGATCCAACCGGTCCATTCTGAAGGAGATCAGCCCTGGGATTTCTTTGGAAGGAATGATGCTAAAGCTGAAACTCCAGTATTTTGGCCACCTCATGCGAAGAGTTGACTCACTGGAGAAGACTCTGATGCTGGGAGGGATTGGGGGCAGGAGGAGAAGGGGACGACAGAGGATGAGATGGCTGGATGGCCTCACTGACTCGATGGATGTGAGTCTGAGTGACCTCCGGGAGCTGGTGATGGACAGGGAGGCCTGGCGTGCTGCAGTTCACGGGGTCGCAAAGAGTCGGACACGACTGAGCGACTGGTCTGATCTGATCTGATCTGACCAGGGTGTGGCTACCCACTGCAGTATTCTTGCCTGGAGAATTCCATGGACAGAGGAGCCTGGAGGGCTGCAGTCCATGGGGTCGCAAATAGTTTGGCACGACTGTGCACTCAGGGCACTCTGTTTCATTTGACATTATAGTGAACCTTCTCTGTGTCAAATGCAGCACTCCCATATCATTTTCTTAGGCTGTCGAGAAAATCCTTTATTCGAAAGAAATGAGACACAGGGGGTCCAGGAGAAGACATGGAGTCAGGGGCCTGGCATCAAGGGACTGGAAGCAGGCTTCGCGGGAGCTTGGGTGGCAAAGGCACGAATCTCGGGGGTGGGGACTCAGCATTTATTTGCATAACCCGAATGCACTGCACACAATATGTTCAGTGTATTATTTGAATTTACCATAGATTTCCTTTAAACATACTATTTTGAAGAATGAGCCTTCGTCCACCAATGTGAAGAGATCTGCTACAACCTCTTCACGGGGACTTACCCTTTTTTTGCTTCTCATCCTCAGTGTATTAGGTGTGAGCTTCCCCTCATCAGTACATGCCCAGGCACGGTCCAGTATCTTGAGCTTAAACTCTAGTATTGCTGTGCAGACTAAGTCAAGTAGGACCAAGAAAGAAAGAAATTTTACATTAGCCAATGGTTTTTGGAGGTCTTATGAGCTTAAATAAGACCGATATTCTTGTGTAGAAAAGTAGAACTTGGAAAATAAGTGATTTCGGGCGAATTTTTTTAGATTCTTGAAGCTTTGTGTCTTTACCATTTCGGATTGCTGGTTTGGCCTTTGGTGAGTTGAAAGCAAAAGTCGCTTAGTCGTGTCCCACTTTTTGTGACCCCATGTACGATGCAGTCCATGGAATTTTCCAGGCCTGACTACTGGAGTGGTTAGCCTTCCCCTTTTGCTAGGATCTTCCCAACCCAGGGATGAAACCCAGGTCTCCCACATTGTAGGCGAATTCTTTTCCAGCTGAGACCCAAGGGAAGCCCAATGTCCATAAAACCACCGTGGGGTTTTTCAGGCGAAGACAGGATGGCGGATTGGACATGGCTGAGCAAATAAACCAGCCAGATTTTTCGCTCTCCACGGACGGAACCCAGGCCTCGGATATTGGCAGACAGGTTTGTTTTTCTTTTTCTTTCCTTTTTTTTTTTTTTTTTTTTTTGCTGATTAGAGTTTCCCTGATGGCTTAGAGAGCCTGCTTTCACTGTGGTAGACCCAGGCTCAGTTCCTGGGGAAGGCTCTCCTGGAGAAGGGAATGGTTACCCACTGCAGTATTCTTGCCTGGGGAAACCCCCTGGACAGAGGAGCCAGACAGGCTCTGGTCAGACACGACTGAGCGACTTTCAGAGAGAGAGCCACCTGGGAAAAGGAGAGCTCTTTTGGGGGTGATCCCACGTTTCTGTCGCAGGTGTAATTGTCTTTTGGGCTGTGCTTTGTTTTCTGTAGTGTCAGTCACTCAGTCCTGTGGGACTCTTAGCCAACCTATGGACTGTAACCTGCCAGGCTCCTCTGTCCATGGAATACTCCAGGCCAGAATACTGCAGTGAGTTTCCATTCCCTTCTCCAGGGACTCTTCCCGACCCAGAAATCGAACCCTAGTCTCCTGCATTGCAGGCGAATTGTTTACCATGTGAGCCACCATTTTTTTTTTTTTTTTCCTAATCTACAGTTATTGCTACTGGATTTAGTGGTAGTCAACTTTCATAGCTGCATTATTCATATAGGTTCGTTTCCTTGGTTCATAAACTTATGGAGGTAGTTAGTAAACCTACTTAGGTAGATGTGTTCGTTCTGTTCTCCCCCTTCCCACCCCAGGATGTAATATTTGTAAAAATCCATAGAAGGTGTCAGGCTTCACTGGTAGCTCAGCTGGTAAAGAATCCACCTTCCATGCAGGAGACCTGGGTGCGATTCCTGGGTCACAAAGATCCCCTGGAGAAGAAAACAGCTACCCATTCCAGTATTCTGGCCTGGAGAATTCCATGCGGTGTATAGTTCATGGGAGTCATTTTAGACTCCCTATGAGAATTGCTGTATATTGTCACCCTGTTTATTTAAATAACATGCAGAGTACATCATGAGAAACGCTGGGCTGGAAGAAACACAAGCTGGAATCAAGATTGCTGGGAGAAATATCAATCACCTCAGATATGCAGATGACACCACCCTTATGGCAGAAAGTGAAGAGGAACTAAAAAGTCTCTTGATGAAGGTGAAAGTGGAGGGTGAAAAAGTTGGCTTAAAGCTCAACATTCAGAGAATGAAGATCATGGCGTCCGGTCCCATCACTTCATGGGAAATAGATGGGGAAACAGTGGAAACAGTGTCAGACTTTATTTTGGGGGGCTCCCAAATCACTGCAGATGGTGACTGCAGCCATGCAATTAAAAGACGCTTACTCCTTGGAAGGAAAGTTATGACCAACCTAGATAGCATATTAAAAAGCAGAGACATTACTTTGCCAACAAAGGTTCGTCTAGTCGAGGCTATGGTTTTTCCTGTAGTCATGTATGGATGTGAGAGTTGGACTGTGAAGTAGGCTGAGCACCGAAGAATTGATGCTTTTGAACTGTGGTGTTGGAGAAGACTCTTGAGAGTCCCTTGGACTGCAAGGAGACCCAACCAGTCCATTCTGAAGGAGATCAGTCCTGGGTGTTCACTGGAAGGAATGATGCTAAAGCTGAAACTCCAGTACTTTGGCTACCTCATGCGAAGAGTTGACTCATTGGAAAAGACTCTGATGCTGGGAGGGATTGGGGGCAAGAGGAGAAGGGGACGACAGAGGATGAGATGGCTGGATGGCATCAGTGACTTGATGGCCGTGAGTTTGAGTGAACTCTGAGAGTTGCTGACCAAATTTAACTTTTCATTTCAGTTCAGTTCAGTCGCTCAGTCGTGTCCTACTGTTTATGACCCCATGAATCGCAGCACACCAGGCCTCCCTGTCCATCACCAACTCCTCGAGTTCACCCAGACTAATGTCCATCGAGTCAGTGATGCCATCCAGCCATCTCATCCTCTGTCGTCCCCTTCTCCTCCTGCCCCCAATCCCTCCCAACATTACAGTCTTTTCCAGTGAGTCAACTCTTTGCATGAGGTGGCCAAAGTACTGGAGTTTCAGCTTCAGCATCATTCCTTCCAAAGGAATCCCAGGGCTGATCTCCTTCAGAATGGACTGGTTGGATCTCCTTGCAATCCAAGGGATTCTCAAGAGTCTTCTCCAACACCACAGTTCAAA
The DNA here is from genome assembly GCA_935064755.1 of Tragelaphus eurycerus. Lineage (NCBI taxonomy): Eukaryota > Metazoa > Chordata > Mammalia > Artiodactyla > Bovidae > Tragelaphus > Tragelaphus eurycerus. The sequence goes on from CAKXYN010000485.1 coordinate 61,818, forward strand.
AGCATCAATTCTTGGGCACTCAGCCTTCTTCACAGTCCAACTCTCACATCCATACATGACCACTGGAAAAACTATAGCCTCAACTAGACGAACCTTTGTTGGCAAAGTAATGTCTCTGCTTTTGAATATGCTATCTAGGTTGGTCAAAATTTTCCTTCCAAGGAGTAAGCGTCTGTTAATTTCATGGCTGCAGTCACCATCTGCAGTGATTTTGCATCCCCCAAAATAATGTCTGACACTGTTTCCACTGTTTCCCCATCTATTTCCTATGAAGTGATGGTGTCGGATACCATGATCTGCATTTTCTGAACGTCGAGTTAAGCCAACTTTTTCCCTCTCCACTTTCACTTTCGTCAAGAGGCTATTTAGTTCCTCTTCACTTTCTGCCATAAGGGTGGTGCCATCTGCATATCTGAGGTTATTGATATTTCTCTGACAGAATATGGTCCACTGGAGAAGGGAATGGCAAAGCACTTCAGTATTCTTTCCTTGAGAACCCCATGAAGAGTATGAAAAGGCAAAATGATAGGATACTGAAAGAGAAACTCCCCAGGTCAGTAGGTGCCCAATATGCTACTAGAGATCAGTGGAGAAATAACTCCAGAAAGAATGAAGGGATGGAGCCAAAGCAAAAAGAATACCCAGCTGTGGATGTGACTGATGATAGAACCAAGGTCCAATGCTGTAAAGAGCAATATTGCATAGGAACCTGGAATGTCAGGTCTATGAATCAAGGCAAATTGAAAGTGGTCAAACAAGAGATGTCAAGTTGAATGTCGACATTCTAGCAATCAGCGAACTCATATGAACTGCAATGGGTGAATTTAACTCAGATGACCATTATACCTACTACTGCGGGCAGGAATTCCTCAGAAGAAGTGGTGTGGCCATCATGGTCAACAAAAGAGTCCGAAATGTAGTACTTGGATGCAATCTCAAAAACGACAGAATTATCTCTGTTCGTTTCCAAGGCAAACCATTCAATGTCACAGTAATACAAGTCTATGCCCCAACCATTAATGCTGAAGAAGCTGAAGTTGAACAGTTCTATGAAGACCTACAAGACCTTTTAGAACTAACACCCAAAAAAGATGTCCTTTTCATTATAGGGGAATGGAATGCAAAAGTAAGAAGTCAAGAAACACCTGGAGTAATAGGCAAATTTGGCCTTGGAATATGGAATGAAGCAGGGCAAAGACTAATAGAGCTTTGCAAAGAAAATGCACTGGTCATAACAAACCCCCTCTTCCAACAACACAAGAGAAGACTCTATACATGGACATCACCAGATGGTCAACACCGAAATCAGATTGATTATATTCTTTGCAGCCAAAGATGGAGAAGCTCTATACAGTCAGCAAAAACAAGACCAGGAGCTGACTGTGGCTCAAACCATGAACTCCTTATTGCCAAATTCAGACTGAAATTGAAGAAAGTAGGGAAAACCACGAGACCATTCAGGTATGACCTAAATAAAATCCCTTATGATTATACATTGGAAGTGAGAAATAGATTTAAGGGCCTAGATCTGAGAGATAGAGTGCCTGATGACCTATGGAATGAGGTTCATGACATTGTACAGGAGACAGGGACCAAGACCATCCCCATGGAAAAGAAATGCAAAAAAAGCAAAATGGCTGTGTGGGGGGAGGCCTTACAAATAGCTGTGAAAAGAAGAGAAGTGAAAAGCAATGGAGAAAAGGAAAGATATAAACATCTGAATGCAGAGTTCCAAAGAATAGCCAGAAGAGATAAGAAAGCCTTCTTCAGCGATCAATGCAAAGAAATAGAGGAAAACAACAGAATGGGAAAGACGAGGGATCTCTTCAAGAAAATCAGAGATACCAAAGGAACATTTCATGCAAAGATGGGCTCGATAAAGGACAGAAATGGCATGGACCTAACAGAAGCAGAAGATATTAAGAAGAGATGGCAAGAATACACAGAAGAACTGTCCAAAAAAGATCTTCACGACCCAGATAATCACGATGGTGTGATCACTGACCTAGAGCCAGACATCTTGGAATTTGAAGTCAAGTGGGCCTTAGAAAGCATCACTATGAACAAAGCTAGTGGAGGTGATGGAATTCCAGTGGAGCTATTTCAAATCTTGAAAGATGATGCTGTGAAAGTGTTGCACTCAATATGCCAGCAAATTTGGAAAACTCAGCAGTGGCCACAGGACTGGAAAAGGTCAGTTTTCATCCCAATCCCAAAGAAAGGCAATGCCAAAGAATGCTCAAACTACTGCACAATTGCACTCATCTCACACGCTAGTAAAGTAATGCTCAAAATTCTCCAAGCCAGGCTTCAGCAATATGTGAACTGTGAACTTCCTGACGTTCAAGCTGGTTTTAGAAAAGACAGAGGAACCAGAGATCAAATTGCCAACATCTGCTGGATCATGGAAAAAGCAAGAGAGTTCCAGGAAAACATCTATTTCTGCTTTATTGACTACGCCAAAGACTTTGACTTTGTGGATCACAATAAACTGTGGAAAATTCTGAAAGAGATGTGAATACCAGACCACCTGATCTGCCTCTTGAGAAATTTGTGTGCAGGTCAGGAAGCAACAGTGAGAACTGGACATGGAACAACAGACTAGTTCCAAATAGGAAATGGAGTTCGTCAAGGCTGTATATTGTCACCATGTTTATTTAACTTATGTGCAGAGTACATCATGAGAAACGCTGGACTGGAAGAAACACAAGCTGGAATCAAGATTGCCGGGAGAAATATCAATAACCTCAGATATGCAGATGGCACCACCCTTATGGCAGAAAGTGAAGAGGAACTAAAAAGCCTCTTGATGAAAGTGAAAGTGGAGAGTGAAAAAGTTGGCTTAAAGCTCAACATTCAGAAAATGAAGATCATGGCATCTGGTCCCATCACTTCATGGGAAATAGATGGAGAAACAGTAGAAACAGTGTCAGACTTTATTTTGGGGGGCTCCAAAATCACTGCAGATGGTGACTGCAGCCATGCATTTAAAAGACGCTTACTCCTTGGAAGGAAAGTTATGACCAACCTAGATAACATATTCAAAAGCAGAGACATCACTTTGCCAACAAAGGTTCACCTAGTCAAGGCTATGGTTTTTCCTGTGGTCATATATGGATGTGAGAGCTGGACTGTGAAGAAGGATGAGCCCCGAAGAATTGATGCTTTTGAACTGTGGTGTTGGAGAAGACTCTTGAGAGTCCCTTGGACTGCAAGGAGATCCAACCTGTCCATTCTGAAGGAGTTCAGCCCTGGGACTTCTTTGGAAGGAATGATGCTAAAGCTGGAACTCCAGTCCTTTGGCTACCTCATGCGAAGAGTTACCTCATTGGGGAAACCTCTGATGCTGGGAGGGATTGGGGGCAAAAGAAGAAGGGCCAATAGAGGATGAGATGGCTGGATGGCATCACTGACTCAATGGATGTGAGTCTCAGTGACCTCTGGGAGTTGGTGATGGACAGGGAGGCCTGACGTCCTGCAATTCATGGGGTCACAAAGAGTCAGACACGACTAAGCAACTGATCTGATTTGATCTGATCTATCTGAATCCTATCTCCTTGTGATAATTTGCTCCCAGTTTAACATACTAGATACAGCACTGCCTAGATTCTGGCCTCAGCGGAGCCAGGCTCACTATGATCTCCGTTTAGCTCAGCTTAATGAGGCCTCTGGTGGGCAGAGTGCAACTTCAGTGAATATAGAACATCTGCTGGGCAATTCTGGGGGGAGATTCAGCTGTAATATTCTGCACTGAAGGGAAAATCCTCCAAATGGGACAGAGGGTTCATGGTTCAGGGCCTCCAGTACTATACAGTACAGAGAACATATGCAATACCCTGTAAGTCATAATGGAAAAGAAATGTTTAAGAAAAAATGTGTGAGTATGTGTGTATATATATATTAATATGTATATTTGTGAATATATATATATATATATATATATATATATATATATATATATGAACCACTTTGCTTTACAGCAGAAATTAACACAACATTGTAGGTCAGGCATATTTCATTAAATTTTTTTTTTAATTTATTTATCTTGCTGTGTTGGTTCTTAGTTGCAGCATGTGAACTCTTCGTTTTGTCATGTGGGATCTAGTAGCCTGATCAGGGTTCAACCCCAGGTACCCTGCATTGGGATTGTGGAGTCTTAGCCACTCAACCACCAGGGAAGTCCCTATGCTTCAATTTTTAAAAGATTTTTTTTAAGTTATATAAAGAATCCTTTCTGGAGAAGGCAATGGCAACCCACTCCAGTGCTCTTGCCTGGAAAATCCCATGGACGGAGGAGCCTGATAGGCTGCAGTCCGTGGGGTCTTGAAGAGTCAGACGTGACTTCACTTTCACTTTTCACTTTCATGCATTGGAGAAGGAAATGGCAACCCATTCCAGTGTTCTTGCCTGGAGAATCCCATGGACAGAGGATCATGGTGGGCTGCCGTCTATGGGGTTGCACAGAGATGGACACTACTGAAGTGACTTAGCAGCAGCAGCAGCAAAGAGTCCTTTGATCTGGAAGTCGATGAAGTTGGAGATTCTAATGGCTTTCACCAACCCCTTCACCCACCAGCCCCACCATGGTCTCTCAGGCTTCCAAGAATGCTATTTTGCTGGTGAGGACGTCACCTTTCTTGTGTTCGGGGAAAAGTCTTCCCTGGGATGGAATCACAGCCATTAAGATAAATGTCCAGATGGTCCAGTTTTCAGTCCTTAAGGATCTTCTAACAGGTTTCCTTCACCAGCTTCTCTCACAGAAGATGGACCATAACTTGTTCATGATGAAGAGGTCCCCGTGCTTCACAACCATCTCTCAGATGGCTTCTGCCATCTTATTCTTCTTCTGATAACACACAGGCACAGTCAACGTGGTGGTTTCCTGCACCAATGGCCTCCTTCACAGGCTCCTTGACTTTGCTGGCGAGAGACTTTCATGTGTCCAGGCCCACAGTAGATGCCCCGGCTTCGGTATTGAGCCCCAGAAGGTGGCCATAGTCAGTGTAGACACAGTTCTGAGCAAGGAGATAGGAACCCTGGGCCCTGGTAAAGAGGACTGGCCCTCCACTGGGGACTCTGTTCAGCGTGTTCACTTCTGTATTCCTAGCACTTAACAGAACTTGGCAGGTCACAGATGCTCCATAAGCACAGGTGAATGAATGAGGCTTTTCAAGAGTAATTCCTTTATCCCTTTACTGCCCCTTCCTGCTTCAGTGACTGCTCCTTCACACCATACGATCTAGACTATAAGTGATAGAGGGCAGTGCTACCCGATGCCAGTCTGGGAAGTGTGAGTTACTGGTCTAAGCTGAGACACAAAGCTAATACCAAAATGTACATCTGATATGCCACTCAGCACAGTGTTTATCAGGATGACTTTTTTTTTTTCGTAGTAAGATTTTATTGACTAAAGAAATTGCGCTCCATTCTAGCACAGGCTTATCTCATAAAGCAGTGTGTGCACTGGTGCCTGTGTTCAGGATGCACTGTGACCAGCACAGACACAGGGGTTACACAACTAATAAAATATATTTTCTGACTTCAGAAAACTCATAGGTAGGAGAAATACACAGTTTAAGACACAATTACCAAATTCTATGTCAAATTGTATAATAAACAGTTGAGGGAGAAAACACAGAATTGTGGGAGTAATGAGGAATTGTAGGAAAGAATGGAAAATTATGAGAGCTGTGGAAGAAAATAGAATTTTAAAAGAGAATGGAGAACCAACACAGAGAAACAGAAATGTGAGAGTAAATGGAGAATATTAAGAGGAAACAGAATTGTGAGAACAAAATGGAGAACTGTGTGGGAGATTGGGAAAATCCCAAGAGAACACGGAGGATTTTGGTATAAAGGATTATATACGAGATATGGAACTGTGGAAGTGAATGGAGACTGAAGGAGCTGTATGGAACTGTGGAAAAAATAGGGACTTGTGAGAGTTGGGAATTGTGAGAAAGAATAAAGAATTGCTAGAGAATAGATAACTGGAAAAGAGAATAGAGAACGGCGTGACAGGAAAAAATGGGAGACAAAACATGGAATTGTGGGAGAGAATGAGAAATTTTGGGAGAAACAGTGACTTGTGGAGACAATGAGGATTTGAGGGCACGAGTAAGGGATTGTGGGGGCTAGATGGCATTGTGGGAGAAACTTATGTGGAGAGGTAGCATGGAGTTGTGGGGGCAAGTGGGGGATTGTGTGGGCTGTGGGGAATAGTGGAGGGTACACAGAATTGTGGGAGTGATGGGGATTATGGGGGCCACTGGGGATTGTAGGGGAACAATGATGAGTGAGAGAGAGGGCTTTGTGGAATTGAGGAAAAATAGGGAATTGTAGGGGCTGCCTGGAACTGGGCCAGAGAATGAGGAATTACAGGAGAAGTAGGGATGGGGGAGTGAGTAGGAAGTGGGGGAAAAGAAAATTATAAAAGTGCAAAAAGAATCATGGAGAGATCAAGAATTGTAGGAAATATAGGAAACTGGGGGAAGGAATGGAGAACTCCGGAAGACAATGAAGAATTGAGAGAGACAAGGAATTGTGGAAGCTGGAGAAATACAAAAGGAGCACTGATAACGATGAAGAACTATAGGTTTGGAAAGGCAACTCAGTTTACAAGGACCAACCCGAAACTGAGCTAGCAACCCAGAAAGACTGGTTGATTGACCTCTGCTATCCCTTCACGTCTGACAGCGGCAGTTCCTATCACAGTGTCATGGGCTGGCAACCTCCTAGGCACTGCCTCATGTGTTCAAAGGTCTGGTATTATTATTCCAGACCATGTCGCTACTCCTCTCCTCACAGGGCTGGCTCGGCCTCCATTCAGAAAGTTAAACGCAGCAGTTTAGTGCACTTTGCCACACTTGAAACTCTACCCTGAGGAGCCCTGAAATGTGTGCCCCATACCCATTTTTCATGTCCCCTTGAGTTGTCAATCCAGAAAGAAAAGGAACATAGGTCTTTGCTCAGTGACATTTTCCCTCTTTTGTACTTTATTTTGCATTGAAACTAGGAAATCTGCTCATTCATCAGGAAATGGCCCATTTATCATTTTTATGAATAAATGTAATGAGAATGCTAGTTTCAACTTGGAAGTGTTATAAATATAAATCATTGGCTTTGGAATGAAAAAAAAAAAAAAAATCTTTGCTGACCTCTGGCCAAGAGCTGAGGGCTTTGTATTGCTGCATTTATACATCGATGATTTTGTGTTTATAATTATAATCAGGGAGATCTACTGGATGTAATTCAGGACTCTTTCACTTCCTGGTCAATAATGCTTTCCATATGTTAGTTTAGAAATGCTGTACCTCTCTGTCAGCAGCCTCTCCCCCTCTCAAATGCCAACAGCTTTTAAAGACATAGGGATATTTCACTTTTTCAGTGGGAAGAACATTGTCATGTTATGGATAGTTAACTTCTCTCTGAGGTATTTTCATGCCTGTACATATATGCATGTGTGCTCAGTCGCTTCAGCTGTGTCCAACTCTTGGCGACCCACTGGACAGTAGCCCACCAACCTCCTCTGTCCATGGGGGTTCTCCATGCAAGAATACTGGAGTGGGTTGCCATTTCCTCCTCCAGGGGATCTACCCAACTCAGGGATCAAACCCATGTCTCCTTCATCTCCTGCCTTGCACGCAGATTTTTTACACACTGAGCCACCTGGGAAGCTCCTATACATACATATGGACTCTTTAAAGACTCTTTAAGGCAGAAGTCAGCCTCCCCTTTGCCCATGTCCTCTTGTCACTCAATATCCCTTCCTGGAGATAGTATTATCATTTCCTATGTACAAATGACTCATTTTCAAAATGAACATGTTCTTGAACTCAAACTGTTTTCCACTAGCAGTATTCAGTATTCAGTGTAGCAGAATTCCACTTCAACAACATAATTTGCAATGAACTGAAACGATATGACCCGAATGCATGTAGCCCCACAATTACTGTGAAAGTGAAAGTGAAAGTTAAGTCGCTCAGTCGTGTCCGACTCTTTGCGACCCCGTGGACCGTAGCCCACCAGGCTCCTCCACCCACGGGATTCTCCAGGCAAGATATACTGGAGTGGGTTGCCATTTCCTTCTCCAGGGGATCTTCCCGACCCAGGGATCGAACCCAGGTCTCCCGCATTGCAGGCAGACGCTTTAACCTCTGAGCCACCAACCTCTGAGCCACCAAGCAATTACTGTAAATGGGGTTAAATAGTAAACCAGTCTGTTAGTACATTGGAATCAGACATCTGAATTATCACCTAGTCAGTGACTTCTGGGCCAGGGGAAACTTCGAGGGTCATTTTCAATCTGTAATTTGCTCTCACGTGCACCAAAAATTCCTACCATTTTAACCCACCTCAACAGCTTCAATTCAACTTAGAAAGGCAAAGTCAAGAATGTCCTGAGACAAACAAAAGACCTGCTAAGTCACTGGGAAATGGCAGCCAGTGTTTTCCAGCCTGTATCAAAGTTGAGACGTAATGTGCTGGAATTTCTCAAATCTGTGCCATAACAGCTAGGGATGGCAGAATCTAAATCTTAAAAACACAACCAATAAAGGATGTACACTCTCTGAAAAGAAATCACAGACTAAGACTTGTTATCAGTCATGTCTGATTCTTTGCAACTGTCCATGGGGATTCTCCAGGCAAGAATACTGGAGTGGGTTGCCATTCCCTTCTCCAGGGGATCTTCCCAACCCAGGGATCAAACCCAGGTTTTCTGCATGGCAGGCAGATTGTTTACCTTCTGGGCCACCAGTACAGTTCAGTTCAGTCACTCAGTCGTGTGCGACTCTTTGCAACCCCATGAATCATGCACGCCAGGCCTCCCTGTCCATCACCAACTCTTGGAGTTCACTCAGACTCATGTCCATTGAGTCAGTGATGCCAACCAGCCATCTCATCCTCTGTCGTCCCCTTCTCCTCCTGCCCCCAGTCCCTCCCAGCATCAGAGTCTTTTCCAATGGGTCAACTCTTGGCATGAGGTGGCCAAAGTACTGGAGTTTCAACTTTACCATCATTCCTTCCAATGAACACCCAGGACTGATATCCTTTAGGATGGACTGGTTGGATCTCCTTGCAGTCCAAGGAACTCTCAAGAGTCTTCTCCAACACCACAGTTCAAGCATCAATTCTTCGGCACTCAGCCTTCTTCACAGTCCAGCTCTCACATCCATACATGACCACAGGAAAAACCATAGCCTTTACTAGACAGACCTTTGTTGGCATAGTAATGTCTCTGCTTTTGAATATGCTATCTAGGTTGGTCATAACTTTCCTTCCAAGGAGTAAGTGTCTTTTAATTTCATGGCTGCAGTCACCACCTGCAGTGATTTTGGAGCCCCCCAAAAATAAAGTCTGACACTGTTTCCACCGTTTCCCCATCTATTTCCCATGAAGTGATGGGACCGGATGCCATGATCTTCGTTTTCTGAATGTTGAGCTTTAAGCCAACTTTTTCACTCTCCACTTTCACTTTCATCAAGAGGCTTTTTAGTTCCTCTTCACTGGGGCCCTTATAATTGAGACAGAGCATTTAAATAAAAGAAACCATACAGGTGAGGCTGGCACAAAACACCCCCCAGTGTGGGGACTTGAGGCCCAAGGACCACAAGCAGAACCAAGAATCTGGGTGGGGCCCTGTGTTAGTGTAGGTCCTCTGTGGAAGCATTCACAATGGGCTTAAACATGTGAGGATTTTATGAGGGCAAACGCCTGTGGGAGAAATTGAGAAGGACACTGGGGAAGGCTGGAGCCACTTCAGTCCTTGATGGAAGATGAAAGGGAGCAGGAGGGCAGGCTGATGGAAGCTCCCTAGACTACCGTGCAGACTAAGAAAGGGTCACCCAAGCTGCTCCGGTGTCTTGGAGCCCAAGTCCACCAACAGAGGAAAGTGTGTCTCTGTTAACAGGCTGAGTGACAGATCCTGTCACACTTGGCCACTGGCGGGGAGCCCTGCCCAGGAGGCACGGCCTCAACACAGATACTGAGATGGTGTTCAGAGCACAGCCGCTGGGGCCTAAGTTAACTAGGCTCCTGCAGGTAGAGGTCAGCAAGGCCTGTGCTTATGACATTCTCGGCCCTTCTGTGTCAGATCAAAATTCCCATCTAAAGCTGACTTGGGAGTTGATGTCACAACTAGTACATCTCCTGCAGATTGGACCCCTGGGTGGAGAAGATCCCCTGGAGGAGGGCATGGCAACCCACTCCAGTATTCCTGCCTGGGAAATCTCATGGACAGAGGAGCCTGGTGGGCTATGGTCCATGGAGTCACAAGAGTCGGACACAACTGAAGCAACTGAGCACATGTACGCACTAGTCCGTCTCCAGCCTTGTTCTGATCAATCTCTATCTGCTCAAGCTCACTACAATCAGCTCTCTGCATCCACAGGGTCCAAGTCCATGGATTCAACCAACCATGGGTCAAAAATACTCAGACAAAAAATTCCTGAAAGTTCCAAGAAGCCAAACTTGAATTTGCCAGTCTGGCAACTATTTCCACAGCATTTTCCATTGTGTTAGTATTATAAGTAATGTAGAGATGATTTAAACTTTATGGAAGGATTGAGTAGGTTATATGCAAATGCAATTGAACAATAATCAGTATCAAAGCTGCAAAGAACAAAGCTTTACTTCTTGTTTAGTTCCTAAGTCATGTCTGACTCTTCATGACTCCATGGACTGCAGCATGCTAGACTCCTCAGCCCATGAGATCCCTCAGGCAAGAATATGGAGTGCATTGCCATTTTCTTCTCCAAGAGAAGACTTGGGGTGTAAGAAGTTTCAATTCAGGAGACAAAGATTCAGATAAAAGAAAGATTGACCTGGGGAAGAGAAAGGCAAGAGTCACGAGGTTATTAAAGTTGTCCTGCAAGAATTATGATTGGTTCTGATACAAAAAGGAGGTGTTTGTCCTTAAGGGCTAGGCTGTCACAAGTTATTTAGGATAAGGATCCCATAAGTATCTGAAATTTCTGGAACATTGTGTAGATGTTCTGGATGCTTGTGTTAAGACAAAAAGTGGTCAAAAGTTCAGATTCCATCTGGGCTGAGATGTAAAACCACCTCCTCAGTGGCCTCCTGGCCCCATTTTAGACAGCTCTCTTACCAATACTGGGATTCCTGGTTGACACAGTGGTAAAGAATCCACCTCCCAATGCAGGAGATGGCAGGACATACAGGTTCAAACCCTGGGTCGGGAAGATCCCTAGGAGAAGGAAATGGCAACCCACTCCAGTGTTTTTCCCTGGGAGGTCTCATGGACAGAGGATCCTGGCGGGCTCCAGTCCATGGGGTTGCAGAGAGTTGTCCACGACTGAGCACACACACACACACTTAGCAATACTGACTCCACTTTGATTTTCCTTTCATAGTACTGCCCTATTTTATATAAGGGACTTGGGGATCCATGGATCTTGGTATCCGAAGGGTTGGGGGTGGGATGTCCTAGAACCAATTCCCTGCAGATACTGAGGGAAAACTGTATTTACAAAGCTGTACAGAGTTCATGTCCTGAGAGTAGGTTTATTTATTCAGCTATTATGGTATCTTTAGTAAAAGAAACTTTTAAAGTATTGTTAAGACAACTGGGCTGGTGAGCTTTAACTGGTGACTGATATCAGGTTTCTGGTGCTCAGAAGAGGTAGATCAAGTGAACAAACGCTCTATACAAACTGGGCCCTGGCAAGACCAGCATCTTTAGGAGTGCAAATGCTGCCTATGCACCTGTCAGCTGGAACAGTGACACATTGACGAGGGCATGGCAAGATTTCTGGCTGAGGTCAAAACTGAAGATTTCAAAAAGATTAGTCCCCAGTGGGGAGAGAAAATCCTCCAACTCTGCCAAATTGTCTCCAGTCAGCTTCACAAGGGCTCCATGTGAAACCACAGGGCTTCAGCAAAATCCCTTTCAACAGAGGACCAGGAATGCACTATTCACACGTACTTGGGCTACAGTTTGTCTCCTCTTTCATGATTTGTTCTTGTGTATGAAGTGGAGAAAAGAAAAGAAAACTCAGCACACTCGTGGGGAGTAGAATGCCTATCTATACAGTCAAGCCCAGAGAGAGAGGGTGGATTCTGCACCCAGCAGTGTGCCACCTTCACCACACGGCACCCCTCCCATGTGTAGCAGGGAAACTCAGAACTGAGCCCTCAAAATACTGTAAAGTTTCTAACCTCAGTGCTTTCATCAAAGTTCTAAGAAACACTGGCCACAGATACAGGCACCCCGGTATTCACTGCAGCACTGTTTACAATAGCCAGGACATTGGAACAACCTAAACGTCCATTGACAGGTGAATGGATAAAGAAGATGAGGTGGATACACACACACACACACACACACACACACACACACACAATCAAATACTCCTCGGTCATAAAAAAGAATGAAAGAATGCCATTTGTAGCAACATGGATGCACCTAGATATCGTCATACTGAGTAAATTAAGTCAGATAGAGAAGGAGTAATATTGTATGATATCCCATATATGTGGAATCTAAAAAGAAATTATACAAATGAACTTATTTACAAAATAGGAATAGACATACAGAATTAGAGAATGAACTTATGGTAACCAGGGGGGAAGAGTGAGGAAAAGGGATAGTTTGGGAGTTTGGGATGGACACATATACACTGCTGTATTTAAAATGGATAACCAAGAATGACCTACTGTAGAGCACAGGGAAGTCTGCTCAAAGTCATGTGGCAGGCTGGGTGGGACAGGATTTTGCAGGAGAATGGACACATGCATATACACATGGCTGAGTGCCTTCACTGTTTACCTGAAACTACCACACGGTTCATCTGCTATACTTCAGTATAAAATAAAAAGTTTTAAAAGAGAAAAGAAACATTGCTCAAGAAAGAGGTTTCTGGAATTTTTGGTCTTCTCTTATTTAAATTTTATTTTTAAATTTTGTATTTGTTTAAACTTATATATATATATATATATATATATATATATATATATATATATATATATTTTGCCACACAACGTGGCATGTAGAACTTCCCTTATCAGGAATAAAACCGGGGACCACTGCAGTGGAAGCACAGTCTTGACTACTGGACTACCAGGGAAGTCCATGCTGCTGCTGCCGCTAAGTCGCTTCAGTCGTGTCCGACTCTGTGCGACCCCATAGATGGCAGCCCACCAGGCTCCCCCATCCCTGGGATTCTCCAGGCAAGAACAGTGGAGTGGGTTGCCATTTCCTTCTCCAATGCATGAAAGTGAAAAGTGAAAGTGAAGTCACTCAGTCATATCTGACTCTTAGCTACCCCATGGACTGATTTTCCAGGCAAGAGTACTAGAGTGGGGTGCCATTGGGAAATCTATAAACTTCTAATTTTGGGACAGATAAAATTCACAAGTACAAAGTACATATGCCAAGAAAAACACACCATATTTCTTCTCTCTGCAACAAGGGCATTGATCTCTACTGGAGCCCTGTGTGCATGGAACATGGTAGAAAGTTAAGAAATATCCCTATGCTTTTTTTTTTTTTTTTTTGGTACCAACTTTCAGGTACTTTATTTTTTTTTAAATAATTTTACTTTATTTAACTTTACAATACTGTATTGGTTTTGCCATATATCAAAATGAATCTGCCACAGGTATACATGTGTTCTCCATCCTGAACCATCCTCCCTCTTCCCTCCCCATACCATCCCTCTGGGTCGTCCCAGTGCACCAGCCCCAAGCATCCAGTATCGTGCATCGAACCTGGACTGGCGACTCGTTAACAGTATACTAACGCGTATATATGGAATTTAGAAAGATGGTAACAATAACCCTGTATACGAGACAGCAAAAGAGACACTGATGTATAGAACAGTCTTTTGGACCCTGGGAGAGAGAGAGGGTGGGATGATTTGGGAGAATGGCATGCTATGCTTTTGAGTTCCAGGAAAAGGCTTACAGCAAAGAACCACCTTTCCCCATAGGACTTAGATAAGACTCCTGCATAAAACCCTTGTGATGTACTACAAGGCCAGATGCAGGCTCGAAATGCTTTTTTGCCCTAAAAAGAATTTGCCGAACTGTTGTCCCCAGTGATCCATCAGAACAAAATGCTTGACAACCAAACTTTGGTGAAGTTCCTCTCTTTTCCCGAGACCCTGGAATCCCCTCAGTTTGAGCCATTAGATAACCATCCTGAGGATAGGTGAGGCTTCCAGTACAGGCATTCTTGGAGGACTGTCCCGTGTCCCGCCTTACCTGGTCCTTCCCTATGGAGGAAGACCCCTTCCTGTCTAGCCCTTGAGAGCCAGCAGATCTGTGCTGAGATGCTCTTCTTGTTATAATCATCTCTTGTACCCCATCACTACAATCTTTCTGAATAAAGTCTTGACTTATTGGATCTGGTTTTCATTTGATACCCATCTCCCAATTGTCCCCCTTGGAGGCAGCCACTATTCCCAGATTCTCACAAATTCTTGCCTGGTCTCTATCAATAAAAATGTCAAAATTGACATAGTTTCTACTTCCTTATTTCCATGTAACAGGGTAATTTACAAATTATTCCCTGTTAGTACACATGAATGACCTTATTGTGTTTGAAGTCTACAGTTTTCTATGGCATTCTATGGGTGCACCATCATTTATTTACAGTTCCCTATTGATGGACATTTAGGTTGCTGTACAAGCTCTAATACAATGAATTATGCATATGTTTGTCATTTTTAAACCTGTGTATACCCACAAGAGAAAGACTGTAAGCAGATAGGGTAATGGTTCCCTGGAGAATGAAGCAGGCAAGTCTTTCTTGACATAACAGGAGCCATATTTGGCCTACGCCATTTTGTGATCTAAGCCTGCCCACAATGCTTGCCCTTGAACAGAACTCAATAATTAATTATTTTAAGGGGAAAAAAGAATGCAGAAACAATGCCTGCTATAATGCAAGAGAAGTAACAACAACAAAGATCAGGTGACGAAATAGACCAGTAAACATAGAAAACAAAGTTATGATTACCAAAGGGGAAGAGGTGGGGGGAGAAGGGATAAAATGGAAGTTTGGTATTAACATATGCACACTATATATATAATATATATATATATAAATGTATTTTGTATACATATATAAAATAGATAACCAACAAGAACCTACTGTATAGCTTGGGGAACTAGACTCAATGTTGTGTACTAACTTATCACGGAGAAGAACGTGAAAAAGAATATATATATGAATCACTGTTCCACACACCTGAAACTAACACAACGCTGTAAATCGACTACTATTGTTCTTCAGTCACTCAGTTGTGTCCGACTCTTTGTGACCCCATGGACTGCAGGACGCCAGGCTTCCCTGTCCTTCACCATCTCCCAGAGCTTGTTCCAACCCGTGTCCATTGAGTCAGTGATGTCATCCAACCATCTCATCCTCTGCTGCCCCTTTCTCCTCCTGTCCTCAATCCTTCCCAGTGCCAGGGTCTTCTCCAATGAGTCAACTCTTTGCATCAGGTGGCCAAAGGATTGGAACTTCAGCTTCAACATCAGTCCTTCCAATGAATATTCAGAGTTAATTTCCTTTACGATTGACTGGTTTGATCTCCTGGTAGTCCAAAGGACTCTCAACTGTACTTCATTTAAAAAAGAATTTTTAAAAATCAGTTGTAAAGATCCCCAGTTCTGCTTAAATGGTAAAGAGTAGCCTGAAGCAGTCAACCACCAGATCAACTGGACTCTGCTGCTGCTGCTGCTAAGTCACTTCAGTCGTGTCCGACTCTGTGCCACCCCAGAGATGGCAGCCCACCAGGCTCCCCCTTCCCTGGGATTCTCCAGGCAAGAACACTGGAGTGGGTTGCCATTTCCTTCTCCAGTGCATGAAAGTGAAAAGTGAAAATGAAATCGCTCAGTTGTGTTCGACTCCTAGCGACCCCATGGACTGCAGCCTACCAGGCTCCCCTGTCCATGGGATTTTCCAAGCAAGAGTACTGGAGTGGTGTGCCATTGCCGTCTCCCAATTGGAATCTAAGGTATGATAATGTTGACTTGTGTGACCCTCATGACTTCAATCAAGCTTGAACTCTGTTGACTGCCCAAAGCCCCTTCATGAATACACATGAACCCTTGGCTTAAAATTGCCCCAGGTTTGCTGTTGGGGAGACACTGCTTTGGGAAATGTCCCTGGCGTTCTCCTTACTTGCTGCAATTAATAAATCCCTCTCCTGATCTTTGGCTTGGTTGTGCCTTTTGATACCCACTGAGAGGGGAACCCCGTTTTCAGGCAATAATACCTTTGGGGGGATTCTGGGTCAGGCAAATAGATATTTTTAATTTTTCTAGCTTGTGCTTGATTAATCTAGTAAGCCCAAAGTGTCAATTTACATTCCACTGACCAAAACAGAAAAAAGAAAAAGAAAAGCGGAATCTTAAGTCTCTGCTCAGATTTACTTAATCAGGGTTTGCCTTTTACCAAAGCCTCAGGTGACACCCCACCCCAGTACTCTTGCCTGGAAAATCCCATGGACGGAGGAGCCTGGTAGGCTCCAGTCCATGGGGTCGCTAAAAGTCGGACACGACTGAGCGACTTCACTTTCACTTTTCACTTTCATGCATTGGAGGAGGAAATGGCAACCCACTCCAGTATTCTTGCCTGGAGAGTCCCAGGGATGGGGAAGCCCGGTGGGCTGCCGTCTATGGGATCGCACAGAGTCGGACACGACTGAAGCGACTTAGCAGCAGCAGCAGGTGATCTGCCTGCTCCTTCAGGCTTGAGAAACTGCCCCCAGAGCAGTGTTTCTCATTCAGCCAGAGACTGGACTCAGGTAATTTAACGTTGGTGGACCAAGAGGGGGTCCTTTGGCCTGCACGACCTTTGGTAGTGCTGTATGAAAACTTTTGTTTTAAGCGCATCTCTGTCTCTTTTATTCACCCCAGTTTTTAGCAACCATCTAAAGATTTCCACTTTGCTGAAATGAGTCCTGTGGTTTTTCCCTTCCTGTTTTCTCTGTTTCACTCCTATAAATATTTCTGCACGTAATATTTCAATAACCTTTAAAAAATTTCCACCAAGTTTGGAAGAGTCCCTTGACTCCCACTGGACCAATTGAATGAGACTACTTGGGGGCAGGCTCTGGCCATCTCAGGTCATCAACTATTTCAGAGAATTGAGCACCACTTCATTCAAGCCTTCTTACCCCCCAGTTCAAACTCACTTATGAGTTCTTTGGGATGGACTGATTTATCTTTATAGTTTTATTTTATTTTGACACCCTTGTAGATTCGTTCATCTCTTTCTATCTCTATATCTGTGCTGTCCAATATGGTAGCTACCAGCTGCACATACAATTATAATTTAAATGAAAATAAAAGGAGAAATTTAGTTCATCAGTTTCACTAGTGATGTTTCACATGCTCAAAGCCAAAAGGTTAAGTTAAAATTAATTAAAATAAAATAAAGTAAAATAAAATTCCATTCTTTAGTCTCACATTTGTAGTGTCTAACATCCACATAGTTACTGATTCCTATATTAGACAAAGCCGACCAAATGAGGGCTAATGTGATCGAGTGACAGTGGTACCGTATGTAAGGCCTGCATGCTCTGAAAAGGTACAGCACAACTATTTTTGGGAGAAAATGGAGACAGCATTTGTGTTTGTTTTTTTTTTTTTTTTTTTAATGTTTCAATAATCATATTGGTGGGCGTGTGAGGACTGTTATTCTGAGGTCATTTGATGTAAAATATGAGATAAAGCAAACAATTACAGATTACATTTGGGGTATTCTAATTATATTATCTCCTATGTCTTAGAAAACTAGGATGCTTGGTATGGAAGAAAGGAGTTATAAGTGTAATGGAGAAATGCTTAAGTCAAAGTTCTGTATTCTTATATCTGAATTGGAAGTATCATTATGAGCTCATGAGATTTTATGTGTGTGTGCACATGTATGGATTACCCCATCCTACTCCCAGGCTTGAGTCACTGAAATGGACTAGAAACAGTGACTGACTCAGTAGCAATGAATATCCGCAGTCACCAGACTAGACTACTTAATTATTTCTCATTAAAAAAAAACCCCAGGACTTCCTGGAGAAACTACTGACTCCAAGTCTAGTCCAGAAAATAAACAAGATGAACCTGTACGATAACTGCCTGACATAAGGCTCTTGATTGTCAAGGTACCCATTTCAAAGACAGCTATCTCAATGGATAAAGAAGTTGTGGTACATATTTACAACAGAATATTACTCAGCAATAAAAAAGAACAAATTTGAGTCAGTTCTAGTGAGGGGGGATGGACATAGAACAGAGTGAAGTAAATGAGAAAGAGAAAAACAAACATCATATGTTAATACATGTATATGGTATCTATAAAACTGGTATTGATAAACCTATATGCAGGGTAAGAATAGAGACACAGACATAGAGAATGGACTTCCAGACATGATGGGGGAAGGAGACCATGGGAAGAAATGAGAGAGTAGCACTGAAACATATATACTACCATATGTAAAATCGATCAGATCAGATCAGTCGCTCAGTCATGTCCAACTCTTTGTGACCCCATGAATCGCAGCATGCCAGGCCTCCCTGTCTATCACCAACTCCCAGAGTTCACTGAGACTCACGTCCATCGAGTCAGTGACGCCATCCAGCCATCTCATCCTCTGTCGTCCCCTTCTCCTCTTGCCCCCAATCCCTCCCAGCATCAGAGTCTTCTCCAGTGAGTCAACTCTTCGCATGAGGTGGCCAAAATACTGGAGTTTCAGCTTTAGCATCATTCCTTCCAAAGAAATCCCAGGGCTGATCTCCTTCAGAATGGACCGGTTGGATCTCCTTGCAGTCCAAGGGACTCTCAAGAGTCTTCTCCAACACCATAGTTCAAAGGCATCAATTCTTCGGCGCTCAGCCTTCTTCACAGTCCAACTCTCACATCCGTACCTGACCACAGGAAAAACCATAGCCTGGACTAGACGGACCTTTGTTGGCAAAGTGATGTCTCTGCTTTTGCATATGCTATCTAGATTGGTCAAAACTTTCCTTCCAAGGAGTAAGTGTCTTTTAAATGCATGGCTGCAGTCACCATCTGCCGTGATTTTGGAGCCCAGAAAAATAAAGTCTGACACTGTTTCCACTGTTTCCCCATCTATTTCCCATGAAGTGATGGGACCAGATGCCATGATCTTCATTTTCTGAATGTTGAGCTTTAAGCCAACTTTTTCACTCTCCACTTTCACTTTCATCAAGAGGCTTTTTAGTTCCTCTTCACTTTCTGCCATAAGGGTGGTGTCATCTGCATATCTGAGGTTGTTGATATTTCTCCCGGCAATCTTGATTCCAGCTTGTGTTTCTTCCAGTCCAGCGTTTCTCATGATGTACTCTGCATATAAGTTAAATAAACAGGGTGACAATATACAGCCTTGACGAACTCCTTTTCTTCTTTGGAACCAGTCTGTTGTTCCATGACCACTTCTCACTGTTGCTTCCTGACCTGCACACAAATTTCTCAAGAGGCAGATCAGGTGGTCTGGTATTCCCATCTCTTTCAGAATTTTCCACAGTTTATTGTGATCCACACAGTCAAAGGCTTTGGCATAGTCAATAAAGCAGAAATAGATGTTTTTCTGGAACTCTCTTGCTTTTTCCATGATCTAGCGGATGTTGGCAATTTGATGTCTGGTTCCTCTGCCTTTTCTAAAACCATCTTGAAAATCAGGAAGTTCACGGTTCACGTATTGCTGAAGCCTGGCTTGGAGAATTTTGAGCATTACTTTACTAGCGTGTGAGATGCGTGCAATTGTGTGATAGTTTGAGCTTTCTTTGGCATTGCCTTTCTTTGGGATTGGAATGAAAACTGACCTTTTTGCAAATTTGTGCGTAGTGCAGGAGGCTCAAACCTGGTGTTCTGTGACAACCTAGAGGGGTGGGATGGGGTGGGAGGTGGGAAGGAGGTTCAAGAGAGAGGGGACACATGTATACCTATGGCTTATTCATGTTGATCTATGGCAGAAACCGAAGCTTCCCAGGTGGCTCAGTGGTAAAAAATCTGCCTCCCAAGCAGGAGACCTGATCCCTGCGTTTGATCCCTGGATTAGGAAGATCACCTGGAGAAGGGACCGGCTACCTCCTTCAGTATTCCTGGAGAATTCCATGGACTGTATAGTTCATGGGGTCACAAAGTGTCGGACACAACTGAGTGACTTTCACTTTCACTTTTCACTTTCATGGCAGAAATCAACATGACAATGTAAAGCAATTATCCTTCATTCAAAAAAAAAAAAAAAAAAAAAGACAGCCATCTCGAATAAATACAGTGCCAGTTGAATGATAATAATAAACCAAGTAGACAAGGAGTCAGGCCACCCCGACCCGTGAAGTTCACCTTTTAGAAAGGCCCCGGGTGGCCTAGACAACTGACCACTTGAGTGACCCCGTTTCTCCCTTCACACTCCCTCACTGCCATTCTTATGCTTTCCATCTGCCGCTGAAGAGTGAATCCTTAAAACCCTAGATCCCTACCCTCAGACCTTAATAAAGGGAGAGTCCCAGGTCTGCACCCGCTCCCCCTCCTCTCTCTACCTGTGATCTGGCTGTATGGTCCTTGGGCATGTCAGGTACCTTCCCAGATTTGTGAGTAATAAATCACATTCTTCAAAGTTCCCTGAGACTTGGTGCTAAGGTACATTTCATAATCATAAGAACCACAAAGGCTGGTCCAGCCACACTATTGGCTCTGGTTTGGGAAGTGTCTATGGGAGCTGCAACAGGAAGTGGAGGCCCAGGTGAGCGCTTCAGGCATTTCTGGACAATAGCATCACTATCAAAAGGCTGACATGACACAACAGAGTCTGGAACATCTTCTGACAGCAGATAGCAAGGACACTCTCAAAAGCATCCAGGATCACATCAGACGACTTAGAAATCAACTTGATGAGGCTCCCACTGGCCAAATATAAGCTCTAAGAATAATACTAATTTCCATGAACTGAAATCCATCAAATATTTAAATACATGAGTTCATTATAATATTCAGAATGATGATGAAGATAATTTCCACCTTTATAGGAGGATAGGACACTAATTCATAGTCTTAAAAATGATAAATGAAGTGAATGGGAGATTTATCTGACTTTCCCTCTATGAACTATTCAGTTCAGTTCAGTTCAGTGGCTCAGTCATGTCTGACTCTTTGCAACCCCATGGACTGCAGCACGTGAGGCCTCCCTGTCCATCACCAACTCCCGAAGTTTACTCAAACTCATTTCCATTGAGTGAGTGATGCCATCCAACCATCTCATCCTCTGTCATCCCCTTCGCCTCCTGCCCTCAATCTTTCCCAGCATAAGGGTCTTTCCAAATGAGTCAGCTTTTAGCATCAGGTGGCCAAAGTATTGGAGTTTCAGCTTCAACATCAGTCCAGACCTTCCAATGAACACCCAGGACTGATCTCCTTTAGGACGGACTGGTTGAATCTCCTTGCAGTCCAAAAGACTCTCAAGAGTCTTCTGCAACACCACAGTTCAAAACCATCAATTCTTCAGCACTCAGCTTTCTTTATAGTCCAACTCTCACATCCATACATGATCACTGGAAAAACTATAGCCTTGACTAGACCGACCTTTGTTGACAAAGTAATGTGTCTGCTTTTTAATATGCTGCCCAGGTTTGTCATAACTTACTTGGGTTTTCTCTTATCTCGAACGTGGGGCATCTCTTCACGGCTGCTCCGGCGAAGTGCAATCACTGCTCCTTACCTTGGATGTGGGGTACATCCTCTTGGCTGCCACTGTGCCATCACAGCTGCTGCTCCTGAGCCGTTTTTCTCCTCATCCTATTTTTATAGCTTAGAAATTAAATTTTAATAAAATTTAATACTTATTTAAATAATTGTATATAATATTTATAATAATATATGTAACATAAAACATAATATAATATATGTAATATTTTAAATAATATTTATATATAATAATTGTGATGTGAATGACATTGACTCGTCTCAAACACATTGGTTCAAGAATCTCAAGGCATGTCAAATTATCAGGGCCAGGTGGGTAGTTCCTCTATCTGTGTTGTCTGAGAACAGTGAATGTCATTCACATCACTGTTATATATAAATTTAATTTAAATCAATTTGGTAAACGCTGAAAATATTTTATATATCAGATTTTTTCTTTTCAGGCATCAAATATACAATATCAATATGATATCTTTCCATCAGTGGCATTTTGAGCAAGGCCTGGAGGTAGTAGATTCACATACCATGGGGCACCTCCAAAGGTCAAGGATCTAAAGAAACAGATGGAATCTGGATTCTGACCCGCAGACTATCTTACCCATGTTCAGAGACACATGAGTAGGCAGAGGAGGAAGACTGCCTGTTAGGAATGCCCCTCTGTTGGTATCCTCTGCTTTAATCAGCGGACGCCTCCTCCATGTTGGGATGAGCTAACTGGTAAAGCCATCACAGGACTGGTCAACTGAAAGGACAGAGTGGCACTCTAGGTATGTTTTCTAGGGAGTATAGCTTGGAATTCAATCTTTCTGAAAACTTTTCTTGGAAAAAAAAAATACTTAGAGGAGCTTGTTCAAACAATACATGTTCCATCCATTGCTCTAGTTGGCACTTCTCAAGGGAGTTTTGCATCAGAACCACGTGGTAAGGGAGTTAAGAATACATGGGCATGGCTCCCTCTGGGACACAGATTCCTAGGTCTAGGGTGACATCAAGGCAGTTCATGGAGAATACTCCCTAGGTGGTTTTGTGTCTGCTCTGGATGACCCTCTCACCACAACCTCCATTCTCCATGAGGTTCCTGCTCCAACACACAGGAGTGATGCACTTCAGGCTCATTATTAGTAAAATTCAGGACAAACATCCTAGAGTTCTATTACTGGAAGAGTATGTAATAAGAGAATATATATCGGAATCACTCTTCTGTACACCTGAAACTAATACAACACTGTAAATTGTTATTTCAATTAAAAAAAAAATCCAAAAGTCCTAGTAAATCTCAGAGGATGGCAATAGGGAGGTGCTTATAGAGTTTGAAAAAAACCCCAGCTGATTCCAACAGCTGGATCATTTTCCCAATTATTCTAAGAACCACACCTGTACCATTTATCCTTGGACGAAAGGATCCATCAGAGTCTCATTCAGACAAAATTGTTTTGATCCCTAAGCTCTTTGCTTCAGAATTGCTTTTTTATTTTCATTGGCCTACTAGAAGAACAAACATACCAAATAATTTTTTTTCATGGAGTCATTGATAAGGTCTTTCTTCACTTTTATACTGTTCTGTTTGCTAGGACTGGGGAGAAGAGAACACCTTAAGGTTAGTTTATGCTTTATGAATGCTGAATCGTGTAACTGCCTGTGTTTCTCTTCTTGTCTTGGCTGTTTGGAAGTTTAGAACTACTTATGTTGAGCAGTTCACTCTATTTGCTTTTGCCCAATTTCTTCACTTACCTCTTTTTTTAAGATTTTTTTTTTTTTAATGTGGACTATTGTCACCATGTTTATTTAACTTATATGCAGAGTACATCATGAGAAATGCTGGACTGGAAGAAACACAAGTTGGAATCAAGATTGCTGGGAGAAATATCAATAACCTCAGATTTGCAGATGATACCACCCTTATGGCAGAAAGTGAAGAGGAACTAAAGGGCCTCTTGATAAAAGTGAAAGTGGAGAGTGAAAAGGTTGGCTTAAAGCTCAACATTCAGAAAACGAAGATCATGGCATCTGGTCCCATCACTACATGGGAAATAGATGGGGAAACGGTGTAAACAGTGTCAGACTTTATTTTTCTGGGCTCCAAAATCACTGCAGATGGTGACTGCAGCCATGAAATTAAAAGACGCTTACTCCTTGGAAGGAAAGTTGTGACCAACCTAGATAGCATATTCAAAAGCAGAGACATCACTTTGCCAACAAAGGTTCGCCTAGTCAAGGCTATGGTCTTTCCTGTGGTCATGTATGGATGTGAGAGCTGGACTGTGAAGAAGGCTGAGCGCCGAAGAATTGGTGCTTTTGAACTGTGGTGTTGGAGAAGACTCTTGAGAGTCCCTTGGACTGCAAGGAGATCCAACCGGTCCATTCTGAAGGAGATCAGCCCTGGGATTTCTTTGGAAGGAATGATGCTAAAGCTGAAACTCCAGTATTTTGGCCACCTCATGCGAAGAGTTGACTCATTGGAGAAGACTCTGATGCTGGGAGGGATTGGGGGCAGGAGGAGAAGGGGACGACAGAGGATGAGATGGCTGGATGGCATCACTGACTCTTTGGATGTGAGTCTGAGTGACCTCCAGGAGTTGGTGATGGACAGGGAGGCCTGGCGTGCTGCAGTTCATGGGGTCGCAAAGAGTCGGACACGACTGAGCGACTGATCTGATCTGATCTGATCTGATTTCCAAAGTCTTTATTAAATTTGTTGCAAGATTGCTTCTGTTGTTTCTGTTCTAGTTTTTTTTGGCTACAAGGCACAGGGGATTCCAGCCCTGACCAGAGATCAAACCCACATCCTTGTCAACTACAAATCAGCATTTGCCATGGGTGCTTGCCATCTATCTCTACAAGGATTAGATCGTGCTGCTGCAGCTGCTGACCTCTAACACCCCCGAAAGAGTTCAGGGTGGAGAGCAGAAATGAGGTCCTCTGTGCTCTGGGAAAAGTGGCTGGACAGGTCTTCAGATAGTTAGATATTCTCAGGAGCTGATTTTATGAGCCCAATTTTTTCATCTCCTAATATCTAGAAAATCACTAAAATCCTTCATGGTGACACTGTTCCTCGTGACTCATGAAGATTTCACAAGACTAGTAGAA
The DNA here is from genome assembly GCA_935064755.1 of Tragelaphus eurycerus. Classification (NCBI taxonomy): domain Eukaryota; kingdom Metazoa; phylum Chordata; class Mammalia; order Artiodactyla; family Bovidae; genus Tragelaphus; species Tragelaphus eurycerus. The sequence goes on from CAKXYN010000485.1 coordinate 86,596, forward strand.
GCCTTCTGGAAAAAGTGCTTCATGGCATGGATTTCCCCTTCACCAAAAATCACATATTTACTGACCTTCTCCCCTGCCTCTCTGGAGCAGTTTCTCAGAGCTATCTGAGGTGCTGACTCCAGGGCTTCAGTCTCCATTTTGCCCCAAATAAAACTTAACTCGCAATACTCACATTGTGCATTTGTTGTTGTTGTTGTAGACATTGCCCTCATTGGAAGGTGAACTCTCAACTACCAGATCACCAGGAAGTCTCTCCTCTTATTTTTAAAGTTAGCTTTGCCTCTTATGTTTAAACACTGTTCAATGGATTCTTCTGAGATATAACAATCAATACATTTAACACAATGTATAACAAGTATACTAGTGAACAGTGTATTTATAATGATTGATACATTTGTAGCAGTTGATGAGTTTCAAGAGTATGTCATGTTTTGTATTTGTCTTAGATCCATTCTTGAAGGATAGCCTGCTATAAACAAACAAAACAACAGACAGACACTACTGTTTCCTGGATATACTGCTGAAATACTTGGTAATTTATTAGGAATATGGCTGACTATTAGTGGGGGAAGTGGAGTCCATAGGCAGACTACAGTTTACTTGTCAGTGTCTTTTCCATATGGTTTTCATCTAGGGCCTTCCAAAATGGAATCACTTGGGGAAACTGGAATAACAGGACTGTTTTCTCAGCTACATCGAAACCGATGATCCTTTCTAGATTTCCAGGGTTCTCATGGATGTTTGATTCATGATTGTCTCTAGGGTCTTCTTGATATTAATGGGGAACCCAGACACAAACAATTTTTTGCATACACCACACACACACACACACACACACACATATATAGATAGATATATATATACAACACATATGCATGTTATATGTTATATAAAGTATATTTTAAGAAAAATAACATTTAAAAAGGAGAAATTCTTTATCAGTTCTTCTATTCCTTCTTCTCATTCCTATTTCCTGACCGTGGTGGTATGTATTTCATATGGCACATGTATTTTCTTTAAAAATAAGAGAATGGCCATTCTATAAATAACTGCTTTGAATCTGGGCACATTTTTTTTCTTTGCTCTGGGGAGATCCTTTATAATACACCATAAAATGAGACCCCAATTTCCTCAGCCTATAAAATATCCAGAATTATTCAAAGCTGCCTTCAAAATGCTGGAAACCATAACATGTGGGGCCCGTCCCCAGAGGAATGGCCTGAGCCTCACATATGGAGAAGCTGTTAAAACCTCATCACAGAAGTGTTTGGTTCTCCTTCAGTCTGGAAGTCCTGCTTTCAAGTATGTGAAGTGTCCTGGTGGAAACAGCATGTGAGCTGCTCAGGGCTACTGAGACCCTGTGAGCAGGTGGCAAGGGCAGCGGGGAGTTGGCTGGAAAAAAAAGACATGGAAAATAATGAGTTTGTACTTGACGGTGATTGTTGGCTCAGCTGTTTCTAGCTCCCTTCCATTCCGTTCAGAGACCTGAGCTCAATAGGCAAGGTGCCCCCAGAGCGTTTGGAAAATGACCAGAAAGAAGGCTCCAGGGGCATATGTAGAGAAGAGAGCACAGACACCACTTTGCTGCATGCTTAGACGTGTGCTAGATAACAGAAGTCTGTGCAATGAGGCAGACATTCTATGTCCGTGCTGTCCAACATGGACGCCACCAGCCACCTGTGGCTATGAAACCCTTGAAACATTGATAGTGCGACATGAGAACCAGATAACTTTATTTCATTTTAATTCACTGAAAAGCACTCAATATGCCAGCAAATTTGGAAAACTCAGCAGTGGCCACAAGATTGGAAAAGGTCAGTTTTCATCCCGATCCCAAAGAAAGGCAATGCCAAAGAGTGCTCAAACTACCGCACAATTGCACTCATCTCACACGCTAGTAAGGTAATGCTCAAAATTCTCCAAGCCAGGCTTCAGCAATATGTGAACCGTGAACTTCCTGATGTTCAAGCTGGATTTAGAAAAGGCAGAGGAACCAGAGATCAAATTGCCAACATCCGCTGGATTATCGAAAAAGCAAGAGAGTTCCAGAAAAACATCTATTTCTGCTTTATTGACTATGCCAAAGCCTTTGACTGTGTAAATCACAATAAACTCTGGAAAATTCTGAGAGAGATGGGAATACCACACCACCTGATCTGCCTCTTGAGAAATCTGTATGCAGGTCAGGAAGCAACAGTTAGAACTGGTCATGGAACAACAGACTGGTTCCAAATAGGAAAAGGAGGACGTCAAGGCTGTATATTGTCACCATGTTTATTTAACTTGTATGCAGAGTACATCATGAGAAATGCTGGACTGGAGGAAACACAAGCTGGAATCAAGATTGCCAGGAGAAATATCAATAACCTCAGATTTGCAGATGATACCACCCTTATGGCAGAAAGTGAAGAGGGGCTAAAAAGCCTCGTGATGAAAGTGAAAGTGGAGAGTGAAAAGGTTGGCTTAAAGCTCAACATTCAGAAAACGAAGATCATGGCATCTGGTCCCATCACTACATGGGAAATAGATGGAGAAACAGTGGAAACAGTGTCAGACTTTATTTTTCTGGGCTCCAAAATCACTGCTGATGGTGACTGCAGCCATGAAATTAAAAGACACTTGCTCCTTGGAAGGAAAGTTGTGACCAACCTAGATAGCATATTCAAAAGCAGAGACATCACTTTGCCAACAAAGGTTCGCCTAGTCAAGGCTATGGTCTTTCCTGTGGTCATATATGGATGTGAGAGCTGGACTGTGAAGAAGGCTGAGCGCCGAAGAATTGATGCTTTTGAACTGTGGTGTTGGAGAAGACTCTTGAGAGTCCCTTGGACTGCAAGGAGATCCAACCGGTCCATTCTGAAGGAGATCAGACCTGGGATTTCTTTGGAGGGAATGATGCTCAAGCTGAAACTCCAGTATTTTGGCCACCTCATGCGAAGAGTTGACTCATTGGAGAAGACTCTGATGCTGGGAGGGATTGAGGGCAGGAGGAGAAGGGGACGACAGAGGATGAGATGGCTGGATGGCATCACTGACTCGATGAATGTGAGTCTGGGTGACCTCCGAGAGCTGGTGATGGATAGGGAGGCCTGGCGTGCTGCAGTTCATGGGGTCGCAAAGAGTCGGACACGACTGAGCGACTGATCTGATCTGATCACCGAAATTTAATTTGCCACATGTGGGTAGTGGCTACTGGATTAGATAGTTTCATGAGGATAATGCAGTATGATTTGGCTCACCCACGTGCAAAATGCTCGGCCTGTTCAGTCTGTAATTCTTAGCTACTTTCCGTCTCTAAGGCTGTGGTCCCTGAGGATTTGTATCACTCACAATGACCGTGTCTGCGCTCCGGCTTGTCTATCTCTGTCATTCTTTGCTAGTGCTTCCTCCTTTGCAAATAAACTTGGTTTCTTCCTCCCCAGCCTGCTTCTTGCACACAATGCCAGAGGACAGGTCTGTCTGCTAGCACTCGACCCCAAGGCTTAATTCAAAAGGCCGAGAACGAGTCCCTCAGGATGGATCTGCTTAGACAGAGTTCTGCAGCACAGGGCTAGAGCCATCAGCCTTGACACCACTCGGCTACCTCCTCCAAACAAATATCAGGGGAATTTAAATCACTTCCAGATGAGGAATGTAGGTCAGTGACAAGGGCAAGAGCCTGAACAAATTGCGAGCTTGACAACTATTACTTCTAATTGCATTTGAGCCAGGCTGTGTGATGGATGAAAATCAAGACAGGACCCTCAGTTGGGCTTGCTCACTAAGTCACTTTAATGCCTCACAAGCGGGAACTCTGGTGGTCTTAGCCCAGTTAAGGAACTTGGCCCAAAACACAAGCTGTGGTGAATGCACCTGACCACATTTTACAGTGCTAATCTGGATCACAGTAGGGCCAGCAAAGCCCCACATCTGATGGTAGCAAATGAAAACTCGACCCCAAATGGATGAAAAACAAGCGAGTGTATCTAGAAACACAATGATTGAAGAACAGGGATAGTGGTTACAGTATGCCAGGCCCCAAGCTGGGAGCTGGAAATACAGATAGAAAGGAAACCAAGCCTCTGCCTTCAAGGTGCTCACTGTCTAGTAAAAGAAATAGCAGGAAAATAACCCGATATTGTAATAGACTGTGGTAAGGACTCTCAAGAAAGAGCAGGTGAAATACTGTGAGAACACATCAAAGAGCCTGGATTCAGCCTGGGCTTTCACCAAGGGTGCTTCCTGGAGGCAGTGGCATGGGAGCGGGGTGCTGCTGCTTAGTTGCTTCAGTCGTGTCTGACTCTCTGTGACGCCATGGAACTGCAGCCCACCAGGCTCCTCTGTCCATGGGATTCTTCAGGCAAGAATACTGGAGTGGATTGCCTTTGCCTTTTTCAGGGGATCTTCCTGACCCAGGCACCAAACCCACGTCTCTCACTTTGCATGCAGATTCTTTACCGTCTGAGCCACAAAGGAAGCCCTGACAGCAAAGTAGGAGTTTGCCAAGTGGACAAGGGCATTCTGGACAGAGGCATCTGCCCAAAGGCACAGAAGAAAGAAATACTTGGTGTATCTGGAGTAATTCAGATGGTATATCCTGATCCTCAGGCCGTAAAGTCAGTTTATTTAATGACTCAGGCCACACAGAACTGCCTAAAGTAGAAAGTCACATGAAATATTTTGCTCCAAATTCCATGCTCTGTAGACGGCCACTGCTAAATATGTGATGTATCCTTACAGACTGTATTTACAGTGGTGACAAACAGCGCTCAGCTCAGAGTTCAACAGATAATAAATAAGGTTAGTTCAATAAATACTGTGCCCGCATGGACACAAATGTATGGAACGGCCACAAAGTCCAGACGCAGGATCCCCCTTTCTCCCACAAACATGTATCTCCACACGTGCTTCTGAACATCTTCCTCTCTGAAACCTGGAAACCTCCAGAAGGAGCCTTTTCAGCTGGTTCAGGGTCTTGATTGTGAAACCGTCTCAGACATAGAGCTTTGAGGCCCCTTGGTGTTTTTGCTGGGAGGTTGATTTTAGAAACTCCCACTCAAGAATCTCATTCTGTTGAAGACTAGACCCTTTTGCATCCTGGAGGGACTGCTCCTAGGTGGGCTGCCTTGGAAGCCCTAAGCTACAATTTTAAACCTATGCAGTCACTTGGCTGACAAAGGTCTGTACAGTTAAAGCTATGGTTTTTCCAATGGTCAAGTATGGATGTGACAGTTGGACTGTGAAGAAAGCTGAGCACCGAAGAATTGAGCTTTTGATCTCTGGTGTTGGAGAATACTGTTGAGATTCCCTTGGACTGCAAGGAGGTCCAACCAGTCCATCGTAAATGAGTTCAGTCCTGGGAGTTCATTGGAAGGACTGATGTTGAAGCCAAAACTCCAATATTTTGGCCACCAGATGCAGACAGTTGACTCATTGAAAAAGACCCTGATAATGGGAAAGATTGAGGGCAGGAGGAGAAGGGGCTGACAGAGGATGAGATGATTGGATGGCATCACTCGCTGGACCTGAGTTTGAGCAAATTCTGGGAGATAGGGGAGGAGAGGGAAGCCTGGTGTGCTACAGTCCATAGGGTCATAGAGTTGGACATGACTAAGTGACTGAACAACAAGTTTCTATCAGCCTAGTCCTTTGCTACTCAGTGCAGTGCATGGACCAGCACCACCTTGGAGTGTGTTACAAGTGCAGAGTCTTGGGCCCCACTGGACTGGAATCTGCACTAGAGATTCCCCAGTTATTCTGGTGCATGTTACAGATTGGGAAGCTCTGGCCCAGTCAACATCCCTGTTCCTAGGAGTCACCCAAGTGCTGGCCTGGACCACAGCTTGGCCAGCCCTTTCTCCTCTCCCTCATTTGCCCTGGCTTTTGAAATTTCCCTCAAGAGAAATCAGTCAATTTCTGGAGGGTCCATTGTAGCATTTTCTTCTTGCTTTAGCTAGGAGCCCTTCTTCACTCTCTTCCGGCCCCTCCCAACAACCTGAGTTCTCCTTGGAATTGCCACTCTGAGCCTTGATCTTCTGCTGGTCCATCTTGGTGGCTTCTGCCCTTCTGGCCTCTGTGTCACCCCTTTAGTGATGCAGAGAGACAGGACAATCTTTGAATGAATGGCCTGTGGCTCTTCCCTGTCATGGGTTTGAATCCCAACCAGTTGTGTGGCCTTGGGCAAGGTATGCCACCTCTCTGTGCCTCTTGCCAGCTCCTGAATTTGCTTGCATAGACAATTACCCACAGTGGCATCTAAATCACACCTCATGTCATCGTTCCAAGATGGCCACATCTCCCATCTTCTAAGGCTAACTCAGGCCAATGTGACAGACATAGAAACATTCCAGATGGTAAATTCCAGACAATAAATCAATCCAAAACAGATTGATTAATTGTCTTCCTGGTTGCTATTTATATAGACTGGCTGGCTGTTGGCCTACCTACAGGACAACACAAGGGTAACAAATTGTTTTTCTTGGGATTCCTTAGACCTCAGCTGACTATTACAGGTTCTTTCATAGCCACCCTCTCTGAGAGTCAAGGGTCCCCATGAAGGAAGGGTGATGCTCTCTTCCTTGGTATTCTATGTATCAAAGTAGGAAGAGGATACAAAAAGCTGGATCCAGATACAGTAGGAATTATATAGATCTGCCACTTGGTTGGTGTATAAAATGCATAGATGCATAAGACAGATTTTGGTTTTAGAAGGAACGTTCTTTAAAAATAAGATACAATGTACATACATGTAATCTGTTAGCCTACCATAAGTAAGTCACTGAGACTCTTAACTCCCAGCTTAACCAAGATGACAAGAGAAGAATGCAATGTGGGTGTGTGGGTGGGTCGGGGTTAGGGAAGGGGGATGGCATGGCTACAACTTCAAAAATGTGAAACAATCCATAGGGGAAAAGACTGTATGTGAGTGTCAAGGGAAAGCATTATTTTGTCCATGTAAATGATTGTAAAATCCAGTAGGATTTATACTATTTATCCTGAAGAAAGAATTCAATCACTTAACTAAAATGGAATCAGACGATAGTGGTATCTAGGAGATGATCACTGAAAATCCATTCTTACCAAGGTATCTTCTGGGATGAAGGCACTTCTGTATCAGGAGGACATAGATCACTACATCACTCACTCTGACACACCCTCTTTGGCCCTGGTATGTGATGGCACCAAATCTGTAATAAGACCCTTGAACTTTAGGTTGTGATGATGTCCCCACAGTTTCTGAGCTATTAAGGAATGTTATGGAATAGAATAAGTTAAATAAACATGGTGACAATATGCAGCCTTGACGTACTCCTTTTCCTATTTGGAACCAGTCTGTTGTTCCATGCCCAGTTCTAACTGTTGCTTCCTGACCTGCATACAGATTTCTCAAGAGGCAGATCAGGTGGTGTGGTATTCCCATCTCTTTCAGAATTTTCCACAGTTTATTGTGATCCACACAGTCAAAGGCTTTGGCATAGTCAATAAAGCAGAAATAGATGTTTTTCTGGAACTCTCTTGCTTTTTCCATGATCCAGCGGATGTTGGCAATTTGATCTCTGGTTCCTCTGCCTTTTCTAAAACCAGCTTGAACATCAGGAAGTTCACGGTTTAGAAGGAATGATGCTAAAGCTGAAACTCCAGTATTTTGGCCACCTCATGCGAAGAGTTGACTCATTGGAGAAGACTCTGATGCTGGGAGGAATTGAGGGCAGGAGGAGAAGGGGACGACAGAGGATGAGATGGCTGGATGGCATCACTGACTTGATGGATGCGAGTCTGAGTGACCTCCGGGAGCTGGTGATGGACAGGGAGGCCTGGCGTGCTGCGGTTCATGGGGTCGCAGAGAGTCGGACACGACTGAGCGACTGATCTGATCTGATCTGATGGAATAGAAAACAAAAGGAAAGGAGAATAACCCAAACTCTGCTTCTCATGAGAGGCATGGTCTGTGGTTTATGAATTTTGTTAAGAACCCTGAGGATTGGACATAAAACTCCTTGTAGCAAAATGTTACTTTGCCATGGATGAACCTTAAAATCAGCATGCTCACTGAAAGAAGCCAGATACAAAGAGCACGTATTATATGATTCAGTTTGTGTGAAATATCCAGAAAGGCAAATCTACAGAGACAGGGCTAAGGGTGGGGTGACCGGAAATGGGTATCAGGGGTCTCTTCGGGGTGACACAAGTGTCCCTAAACAGGACTGTGGGGATGGTAGCTCAACTCAGGTGGGCTCCTAAAGGTCAGTACATGGTACATTCCAAATGGAGAAGCTGATGGTATTTCTGAAATTATACCTCAATGGAACTGTTAAACATTCACACTGCCTCACTCCATCAGGAGCATCACAAAGGCTTCCTCTGGGGCTCAGTGACATTGCTGTGGCTCACTCCAGCCCTTCCAGCTGCCTGCCTTTTTGCCTCTTGATCATCACCCTTAATTTGTAAAATGCACACAGTGAATGCAGGGTAATTTGGGATATGCAGGGGAGGGGTAGGCACTGGAGAGGTGTCTCTGATGCCAGTTAATGTGGTATAGTGTGAATTTCCAGCACCCTGGTGCTACCATAATCATTGTTATGAGCTTACTTGACCAATAAGATGAGGACTGGAAAGTAAGCTGCAAACTGATTTGCCTTCTCTTTGAGTTTCTAATTCACAGTCGGCCAAATCATTGCTCACTTAGTCTATCCCCTCTTCCATGTGGGGCTGGAATTTTTTTAAGACAGTTTTTTTAAACAGCAGTTGTAGGTTCGCAGATGAAGGTATAGAGGGCTCCATACACTCCCTGGCTTCACACATACGTGTCCTCCCCATTATCAACACCCCCACCAGAGTGGAACATCTGCTACAATTGATGAACCTATATTGACACATCATAATCACCCAAAGTACATAGATTACATTAGCATTCACTCTTGGTGTGATATATTCTATGGGTTTGCACAACTGTATAACAACATCTCTTCCTCATTATTGGGGCTGGATTTTGAGTTTAAAACTACTGGAAAATACTGGGCTTTCCTGGAACGATGGTACTGTGTCCGTAGAGAGTTGTAATGTATCTGATACACAAGGCTATCTTAATCCTATTCCCCTTTGGAGGTGTGCCAAGTAGATACAGCTGAACCTGTTATGAATTTGGAAAGACCTGGGGAAAATTCTGATGGTCAAATCTCATTATATTGTCCCTCTGCTGTTAAAAACAGTAACTGTTGCTTGGAGACTGCTAATGTGTCTGTAGAAGCTGTTTTGTTCTTCTTCACCTTGATGTGATTTGTCAAGGGACTTGGCTGCCAAACCTTTTTTCTATTCTTGTGGATAATTCTACAGTGCATAAGAAATGAGACATCTCTTTAAAAATAGCGTGGCTTGCTAATAGCAAAGAATATGTACCGGAACTCATTTCATAGCTAATAACAAAGGAGTATTAGTCATAAAAAGAATGCAACAATGCCATTTGCAGCAACATGGATGGACCTGGAGATTGTCAGACCAAGTGAAGTTAGTCAGACAGGGAAAGACAAATATATGATAGTGCTTTTATGTAGAATATTTTTTTAAAAGATACAAATTAACTTATCTACAAAACAGAAACTGAGTTACAGATGGAGAAAACAAACTTATGGTTACCAGGTGGTTAGGGGATGTGGGGGGATAAATTGGGACATTGGAATGGACATACGCACACCACAGTATATGAAATAGATAACCAACAAAGACCTACTGTGTACCACAGGGAACTCTACTCAGTTGTCTGTAATGACCTATATGGGGAAAAGAATCTTAAAAAAAGAGTAGATATATGTGTATGTATAGTCGATCCACTTTGCTATACACCTGGAACTAACACAACATTGTAAATTGACTATACTCCAATAAAAATTTAAGGAATAAAAGGAAGAAAGCACACACATTTCTGTAATATAAATTTTATCCAATCTGGGAAGCTTCATAAGGAAATGAAGACTCAATGGAACGATTACCCCTGACTGTTTCTATACTGGGTCTGATGAAGGGTGGAAAGTCGTAGGAGGTTTCAACTGGGGGTAACCCAGCAAGGACAGTTCCTTCAGATTCCCTCCAGCATCACTCCATCTGCAGAGAAAGGAATGCTCCTCTCCTCGGGTATGGGGGTGAGGGGCACCTATAACCTGAGGGTCTTATGAATTGCTCAGGGGAAGGGCAGAGACCTTATCCCTTATCCCCTCTTTACCCCTTGGTAGCCACAAGTTTTATTTTCTACATCTGTGACTCTATTGCTATTTTGTAGATAAGTTTATTTGTACCCCCCTTTTTTTAGACTCCACATATAAGTGATGCCATATGGTGTTTGTCTTTCTCTGACACTTTACTCAGTATAACAATCTGCAGATCCATCCATGTTGTGGCAGATGCATTATTTCATTCTTTTTTATAGCTGAATAATATTCCATTGTGTATATGTACCACTTCTGCTTTATCCATTCCTCTGCTGCTACTGCTAGTGCTAAGTCGCTTCAGTCGTGTCCAATTCTGTGCGGCCCCATAGACGGCAGCCCACCAGGCTTCCCGTCCCTGGGATTCTCCAGGCAAGAACACTGGAGTGGGTTGCCATTTCCTTCTCCAATCCATTCCTCTATTGACGGACATTTAAGTTGTTTCCATGTCTTGACTATTGTAAATAGTGCTCCAATTAACACAAGGGTGCATGTATCATTCTGAATTATAATTTTCTCCAGATACATGCCCAGGAGTGGGATTGCTGGATCATATGGTAGCTCTAATTTTAGTTTTTTAAGGAACCTCCATACTGTTTTCCATAGTGGCTGTACCAGTTTATCTTCCCACTAACAGTGTAGTAGGGTTCGCTCTTCTCCATACCCTCTTACTGTTTGTAGACTTTTTGATGATGGCCACTCTGACTGGTGTGAGGTGATACCTCACTGTAGTTTTGATTTGCATTTCTCTCATAATTAGTGATACTGACCATCTTTCCATGTGCTTTTTAGCCATCTGAGTGTCTTCTTTGAAGAAGTATCTACTTTTAGATCGTCCACCCATTTTTTGATTGGGATGTTTGTAGTCTTGATATTGAGCTGCATGAGCTGTTTATATATTTTGGAGGTTAATCCCTTGTCAGTTCTTGCCCTATCCATCCGGATGTCTCACTGAGCTTAGGACATCCAAAACCGAACTCTTGGTCAGCTCTCCAAAACTCATTCCCTACTTCTCATCCATTCCCCCTGTTCCAGGAGTGTCCAGACTGATTAGTGTTGAAAACCTGGGCATTGTTCCTGACCACTCGCTCTTCCTCCCCACTTATGTGCAGTCAGGCGCTAAGTCCCAGTCCAGACCATGTGTCAAGTCCGTCTCCTTCTCTCCCTCCTGCCTGCTACCATCCAGCCCTATAACCATCCTCTCTCACCAGAACCACCCACCCCCGCAAGAGCTTCCCCTAGCTTCTTCTTTGTCCCCTCTAGTCCATGTCTTAGAGTTTTCTCCTTTGAGAATAAATTAGGTCTGGTCAGCCCTCTCCTTAAAACCTTCCAGCAACTCTCCATTGGATTAAGAATAAGTGAGAGGAATAGAAAAAGCAGTGAAGAGTTCCAAGTTTTGTATACTCATGGCATGGGAAATTTGAAGATGCATCAACACACACTGGGATACACTTGATAGCTTGAGCACTTTGGATTGGGTTCTCAGATGCCTACACGTCCAGGAAAGTGAGATGTTTTGGGGGCATCCCTGGGCCTGCTGGGCTTGGACTCTGTAAGTCAAAAATGGACGGGAGCCCAGAATTTATTTTAACTAGTAGGGTACTATGGACTTGTCATGCTGGAAGTTATGATAAAAACAGGAGAAAGAAAAAACAAATCTCTTCTGGCTGGACCTTGTCCATATTTAGAAAACACTTCATTTTTTTTTTTTATTTGGCAATATTTAAATGTAAAAACATCAGCAAAAAGTTTTAACTTCTCAATTTGTCTTGGAGAATATCACAAAGTTTCCTGGAACCTGACCATAAACAGGCATACTAACAATTCTGGCAAAGTGTATTTGTGCAGAAAATAAGGAATCCAATGAAGAAATACTATACAACTTATAGAATCCCTGGAATGTTTAAAAAAACATTTAATTTCAGCTGTGGAGATGGCGACTTGTGATTAATCTGATCAATGTAGACAGCAAGCTGTATAATGCGTGAAAGGAGCTCTGGGCAATTCAGCATGTAGCTCAGACAGCCACAGCTCAGGGCCTCCTCCCCACAGAGACTGTTCACCTACAATGCCACTTCCCTGCCTCAGGACTGGGTGCCTTGAGCCTTCTATATGTCCAGTGTTGTTTAGGAAGAGAGATCAAAAGCAGAGTGCACATGCACACATGTGCAAGCAGCTGTCTAGCCCTGTCAGACCTCCCAGGGTGGCAGCGAATGTTGGTGGGATCCTTTCAGTCCAAGACCAATAATTCTCTTTCTAGCTTTCTCTTTCTCTTTCAGGAACTCCTTTTTTATTGATCACCCCAGGTTTATCAGGTTCCACGGAGTTGGGTTAATGCAGCCAAATGCATCCGAGCTCATGATACTCAGATGTCTCTTAAATTCAGGACTATGCCTTAACCATGCATTCTTGATCTCCCAGCATGCACTGCTCCAATTTTCTACATTAAAAAAAAAATGCTTTGCTAAATATGAAACTAAATGCAAATCATACTGATATCTTTCTAAGTTTTTTTTTCTTGTTTCAGTGGATTCACACAGGAGGAAAATATCATGTGTACTAGACTTTAGGAAAAGAAATGGTCTTCGAATATTATTCTCTTCATCAAGGTGGGCCAACTTTGTGTGTCAAACCATCTCCAAATCACAGTGGCTGAACAGAGTAGAAGTTCATTTCTTTGCCTGCCTTCAAATGCTTTCTCATGGGACCAGGTTCCATCCATTTTGGAGGTGCCATCTTTGGCCAGGGCCCCAGTGTCCTCTATATTGGGCTGATGGAAATGGAGTGGAGGATCCCACAGGAGGCTTTGTGCACAGGCTTGGAGACAGTCTACCCCCATTCTGTTGGCCGAAACCAGTCATGTGGCCCCACCTAACCAGCAGGCGGAAGTATAGTGTAGCTTTGTGCCCAGAAGACACAGAAATGGATTTACTGAGCACTTAGCCTTCTCTCCGTGATCTTTAAATTATAACATATGATATACAGATATTTGGACATTTGTAACCTCTAAAATCATAGTTTCATATAGTTTCACCTAATAGTTTGTATTTCTTATCCAGAGTACTCACAACTCAATATTAAAAGAGTGGTCAAATTAGTGGTGGGAAATTTAGTGATTGGCCCTGGAATTAGGGCAAAAGGCAGGTAGGAGATGATGCTGGGAAAGTAATCATATTTATTTACTAACATTTACTTGCAGTGTCCTTCGAGAACTATGAAGTTAAAGAAATAAAAAGTTAAAGCTTCTTTTTTTTAGCAGTTTTTAGAAAGATTTTATAAGATAGTGTGCCCCACTGTTATCATCAATATTGTGCTTGCCTGTGGTAGATTTCTCTTCCCTTTAATAATATTGTTTCAGCTTAATCAGAAACATCTTAAATAATTTTCTTTTTATCCATAATTTTAAATAGCTGCCATATGTGTATAAAAAAAAAAAAAAACAAAAACAAAAACTAGCAACATAGAATGTGGAACTGGATTCTTGGTGTAATAAATAAATTTCCTCCAGCATCTACAAATCAGCAAGTAATTATTAGCCATTCTATCCCTCGTGATTTCCCTCTTTTAAACTGTTTTCCCACTTTCCTAACCAGATATAGAATTTGATGATTTAACCAGTAAAATCCCATTTGTGGCTATCCCTTTGAAGCTGTTTCTCAAAACTGGGTGACTACATGGACTGCACACTCATTAATTACAAGGCATGTTGCTCATTTATGGACTCCCATGGTTCTCTGATGGCTTCAAGGTGCTTGCTCTCCTGTGGGAAATATGCACAGAATGTGTCTCTGCATCCATAGAGCAGCTGGAGACCGAAGCGATGTTTTATGATTTGTGTAGCTGCCTGAACATCCAGAATCCATTGTATATTTCTCAGTCATGAGTTGAGTCTTAGTTGTTCTTTCCATATTTTAAACAAGTGAGGAGAAGGCTAGATGTAATGTCGAATTTCTGATGTCTTCCAACAGAGCTGTGATACTAAATTGCATTTGTGACCAGGGAAGGAATCCCTGATAGTGGATAAGAAATCTGACTTCATTAACAAGTTTTTGATGGCTTAAGTATTCATCATTAACATTTTGGAGAACTTCACAAGTGATACTTTGTACAGTGTCAAAAATGATGTCTTGGAAGGAATTAATACTCTTCAGATTTCTCAGTTTCACCTTTTCACCTAAAGGCAAACATGTGAAAGCAATAAAACTCAAGAAAGCAGATTTCTCTGTAGAGTTCTGTTAATGTACAAACAGTATATGAATTTCACCTTCTGGTAACTTTCTTCTCTTAGTTAACCCCAGGCAGTATTCTCCACAATCAAAACTAATTGACACTGACAAATACACATGAAACGGATTTGACCACCTGTACCAGGAATCCTGGGCTTTTTCACCAAAGTTTCTAAGTAAGCTTTTTAAAAAAAAAAAAAAAAAAAAATCATATTTCAACATTTCAATTTGGTTCTTTGTAATTTCATATCTCACAGTTTCAGTAATATTTTTTTAGGTATAATTGTCATAAAACATGTTCATTTCAGATGTACAACACAGTGATTCAATACTTGTATACACTGCAAAATGATCACGACAATAAGTCTAGTTACTATCTCTAAACGATACATAGTTACAGCATTTTTTTCCTTGTGATGGCAACTTTTAAGATTGACTATCTTAGCAACTTTAAAATATGCATTACAGTATTATTAATGATGGAGCTTTCCCGGTGACTCAGTAGTAAAGATCTGCCTGCCACCTCAGGAGACTCGAGTTCGATCCCTGGGTGGGGAAGACCCCCTCCTGGAGGAGGGCATGGCAACTCACTCCAGTATTCTTGTCTGGGAATCCCATGGACAGAGGAGCCTGCTGGGCTACAGTCCATGGGGTCACAAAGGGTCAGACACGACTCAGCAATTGAGCATAAGCATGCACAATTAACTATAGTGGCCATGCTATATGTTACTTCCCCAGGACACATTTGTTGTATAACTGGAAGTTTGTACCTTTTGATCCCCTTTACCTGTTTTGTGACCCCTGCCAGCAATCGCAGGTCTCTTCTCTGTATCTTTGAGCTCGGGGTGGCTTTTTGGTCTGTTTCTTAGATTCCACATTTAAGTATATATAAGTGAGATCATACAGAATCTGTCTTTCAGGTATACCTGAAAGGTATAACGCCCTCAAGGTCCATCCATGTTGCTGAAATGGCAAGATTTCATTCTTTATCATGGCTGAATAATATTCCATTGTATATACATACCAATTTTTTTCCCCCATCTATTCACTCACTGATAGACACTTAGGTTGTTTCCATATATTGGCTATTGTAAATAATGCTGCAGTGAATATAGGGGAGCACATAGATTTTCTTTGGATAAATACCCAGAAATGTAACTGCTATGTTGTATGGTTGTTTTGTTTTGTTTTAAAGTTCTGAGGACCCTCCATGCTATTTCCCAAAGTGGCTGTACCAATATTTATTCTCAACAACAGTGTAGGACAGTTCCTTTTCTTCATATCCTCACTGACACTAGTTATTTGTTGTCTTTTGATGATAGCCATTTTGGCAGGTGTAAAGTGATGCCTCATTGTGGTTTTGATTTGCATTTTCCTGATGACTAGTTGATGTTGAGCATCTTTTCGTATGTGTGTTAGCCATCTGAATGTCTTCCTTTGAAAAATGTCACTTTACATTTTATACCCATTTTAAAATCAGAGTGGGTTTTTTTTTTTTTTTTTTTTTTGGAAATGAGTTGAGTTCCTTTTATATTATAAATATTTATATTATATTTTATATATGGGTATTAGCCCCTTAGCAGATACACGATTTGCAAATATTTTCTTCCATTTGGTAGGTTGCCTTTTGATTCTGTTGGTTTCCTTTTCTGTGCAGAGCTTTTTAGTTTCATGTAGTTCCTACCTGTTTGCTCTTGCTTTTCTCGTCTTTGCTTTTGGTGTAATGTTTCAATAATCTTGTTGGTGCCTGTTGAGTTCTTACCTCACTTCTATGGAAGCTGCTTTGTGTCTTGCAAAATCCTTGCTATTTCCAACTGCTTGAAACCTCTGTATAACTCTTTGGCGCCCTTAGGATGGGCCAAATGTTTCATGTGGACACAGGCCCTTCCTTTCTGGCCCTCGTTTATCTCCTACTCCCTTCTCCCTCCGGCTGTTCTGTCTGCTTCCCTTCTCACTCCCCTGATCCACACACTTTCTCTGCTCCAACTTACAGGCCACTGACTCCTCATGTTGCTGATGGCTCCTTTTGTGGATGAAGCTGGGTTTTTTGGCATCAGGGAATGGGTAAGGCTGCCACTGTGTGGAGCTGGGGCACTTATTGCCTACAAATCTGAGGTCAAGAAAGGAAAAGGTAGGAGGAAAAGGGGAAAGGTAGGAGAGGGATATTTTAGGAGTTTGGGATTGACCTGTGCACACTGCTATATTTAAAATAGATAATAAGCAAGGACCTACTCTATAGCACAGGAAATTCTACTCAATGGTCTGTCATAACCTAAATGGGAAAAGAATTTTAAAAGAATAGATATATGTATATGTATAACTGAATCACTTTGCTGTACACCTGAAACTATCAGATCAGATCAGATCAGTCGCTCAGTCGTGTCCGACTCTTTGCA
Organism: Tragelaphus eurycerus; assembly: GCA_935064755.1. NCBI lineage: Eukaryota > Metazoa > Chordata > Mammalia > Artiodactyla > Bovidae > Tragelaphus > Tragelaphus eurycerus. Next base: position 103,396 of record CAKXYN010000485.1, read on the forward strand.
ACCCCATGAACTGCAGCACGCCAGGCGTCCCTGTACATCACCAACTCCCGGAGGTCACTCAGACTCACATACAACACTGTAAATCAGCTATACTCCAATACAAAATAAAAATATTAAAAAAAATAAATTTACAGGTGAGCTCCATGATTTTTTTTTAATTAAATTTTATTTTGCTTAACTTTACAATATTGTATTGCTTTTGCCATATATCAAGATGGATCTGCCACAAGTATACATGTGTTCCCCATCCTGAACCCTCCTCCCTCCTCCTTCCCCATACCATCCCTCTGGGTCATCCCAGTGCACCAGCCCCAGGCTTCCATTACCAGGCATCGTACCTGGACTGGCGACTCGTTTCAGATATGATATTATACATATTTCAATGCTATTCTCCCAAATCATCCCACCCTCTCCCATTCCCAGAGTCCAAAAGTCTGTTGTATACATCAGTGTCTCTTTTGCTGTCTCATAAACAGGGTTAGTGTTACCATCTTTCTAAATTCCATGATTTGTTTATAGATTGAAATCTCACTAAATGAATTACATGTCCCTTATAAAAATATGGAATTAAATTCCCACAGGTAGACTATCCCCTCTATAGGTTTCTTCTTTGTCATGTGTTCTTTGTACATCCACCTGAAATGGGACATCTTCTACTTTTCCAGGCAGAGTCAGTTTCTCCCTCCACTCTGCTCCCCAGACTCAGCTCCATGTTGTTAAATCTTCTTGCAGTCAGGGACTCTCAGAGTCTTCTCCAACACCACAGTTCAAAAGCATCAATTCTTCGGCGCTCAGCCTTCTTCTGATCCAGCAAAGTAATGGCCTTGACGTGCTCCTTTTCCTATTTGGAACCAGTCTGTTGTTCCATGACCAGTTCTAACTATTTGCTTCCTGACCTGCATACAGATTTCTTAAGAGGCAGATCAGGTGGTCTGGTATTCCCATCTCTTTCAGAATTTTCCATAGTTTATTGTGATCCACACAGTCAAAGGCTTTGGCATAGTCAATGGAAAAAGCAGAAATAGATGTTTTTCTGGAACTCTCTTGCTTTTTCCATGATCCAGCGGATGTTGGCAATTTGATCTCTGGTTCCTCTGCCTTTTCGAAAACCAGCTTGAACATCAGGAAGTTCACGGTGAACATGTTACTTTGAAGCCTGGCTTGGAGGTACAGAGCATTACTTTACTAGAATGTGAGATGAGTGCCAATTGTGCGGAGGTTTGAGCATTCTTTGGCATTGCCTTTCTTTGGGATTGGGATGAAAACTGACCTTTTCCAATTCTTGTAGAAACTGCTGAGATTTCCAAATTTGCTGGCATATTGGGTGTAGCACTTTCACAGCATCATCATTCAGGACTTGGAATAGCTCCACTGGAATTCCATCACCTCCACTAGCTTTGTTCGTAGTGATGCTTTCTAAGGCCCATTTGACTTATTACATTCCAAGATGTCTGGCTCTAGGTCAGTGATCTTTGTATAGTGATTATCTAGGTCTTGAAGCTCATTTTTATACAGTTCTTCTGTGTATTCTTGCCACCTCTTCTTAATATCTTCTGCTTCTGTTAGGTCCACACCATCTCTGTCATTTATCGTGCCCATCTTTGCATGAAATGTTCCTTTGGTATCTCTGATTTTGCTTGGAGAGATCCCTAGTCTATCAGGCACTCTATCTATCAGATCTAGGCCCTTAAATCTATTTCTCACTTCCACTGTATAATCATAAGGGATTTGATTTAGGTCATACCTGAATGGTCTAGTAGTTTTCTCTACTTTCTTCAATTTCAGTCTGAATTTGGCAATAAGGAGCTCATGGTC